>JAUZSU010028990.1:0-10482 GCA_034780255.1 Parotocinclus maculicauda | reverse complement strand
AAGCCCTACGATACCACCCAAACGTTCTGCAAGTTCTACGGCTAAAATAGTGTATAAATACTTAAATAAATATAGCGTCCCTACTTCGTTTATGCTGGTTAGTCCTGGAAAGTAACCCCCGCGATAAACGAGGGAACACTGTATATGTTTTGGACAGCTTTTAAAACTTGCTTTATATATATTAACTATTCTGGTGGCATGATTCTGGTGTCCAAATCATCGCCCTATCGTGCTCTCTGCACGTCTACCATGTTTTGGCGCTTCAGCGCCTTTCGCAATCAGTTTGCGCGTTGCTCCCACTCGTTCCGACACTCCCGCACCTTTGGGTCCTACCACATAATGTAACAACTATACATTGTCTTATGATTTTATAGTCTGCGTTGGCTGATGGCAGTACAGCAGTTACTGTTGGTTCTCTGGTTTATGTCTGTTATCCTCATGCTTAGAAACTTTACATTACATTTACATTCACAGCATTTAGCAGATGCCCTTATCCAGAGTGACTTACATTTCATACAGTCTTAAATTTAAGTAATATTGGGTTAAGGGTCTTGCTTAAGGACCCAGCTGTGGCAGTTTGGCAGAGGGTGGATTTGAACCCTGGACCATCAGGCCAGTACCTTAACCGCTAGGCTACCACAGTCCCTTGCTGGTGAATATGCCATTGCATGCAAGCTTTATTCACTCTCTATTCATTCTCATTCCTTGTATTGTTACTGGGATAGCCTCTGGGCCAACTTCAACCCTGACTAGGATAAATTGGTTACAGAAGATGAATGAATGACGGATCAGCAGCAGGTGTTTGTGCCTCCAGCTCTGGGGATTAAATTTTGATGTTAAACACTAGTTAATGGCTGTTTGACTTATTTTGTTATTTTCTTCACATATTCCATTTCCCTATAGCAATTCACTGGACAGAAGTGTTTCCTCAGAATCATAGGTGTCCCCTTGAGGGGGACACCAGTTCATTGCAGGGCTCGGCAGAGGTTTGTTGTTGCAGTGCTAGGGGACGCCTTCCCTTAAACACCCTCCTCTGTCTCAGGTGTCCGACTTGGACAAAAGATGTTACTGGAATTTGAAACTGGGTCATCACATTAGTGGGCTAGTGAACTGTTGGAGTATTACCCTAGCATCTGTATGTATGATATAAAATGTTATAAATTCTACAATAATAAGCAATTATACAATACAAATCAAAATAAAAAGTACATTTGAACAAATTAATTGCAAGCACAAGCAGGTCTTACTTTAAATAGAAAATCCCACAATTAGTTTACGCTCTGCATCGATTTGGTTGTGCATTAAATCCTCGGTTTTGTAAAAAAACAACAACATGTATTGTACAGTCCTTAATGAACATTGGAATTACAAAGAAGATGAATGTTAAAGCCGTCACCTGCTCCTGCTTAGCTGATGTACTGACAAGAAATGAGTAAGGTGGAGGAGATAATGAATATTAAACACCTTGTGAAGCATGTTCTGACCTGATGGGCTAAATTGAAAGTGTGTATCCTGAGGGGGCAAAGGGTTCTAAATTGCTAATTATTAGCACGAAAAGGAATCTCTGTCTGATCTGTGTGCCTGTGAAAAGGCGAATGCTGAATAAAACAGTGGTTGAGTTTCCTCTATGGTTTAGGCAGCCTTCTCCCTGGATGCCCTGGCTCACCTTAAACAATGAGGGCCCATGAGCGGACTGGTCCCGGAGGCCCGGCTGAGCTCAGGCCTGGGGGCTGGGTACTAAGGGAGCTTCTGCACAACTAAATGTGGAAGGGACAGATAAGGGCTGAGCCGCTCACTGAGGCCCTGTCCCAGGAGCCCAGGGGGAAATTTGCAGTTATTAAGAGGAAGATGAGAGCGATTAAATGGTCTTTGTGCTCTTGTTCACCGAGTTTTCTTTCCCATTTTGTTCCCCCCCGCCGTTCTCTTATTTGGAGAGTGTGAACGAGAGCAAAACGTGGAATATAGCTTGAACTATAAAGTGAAAGTAGTTATTACTGCGAAAGTACAAATTACTTTTTGACACTTTGCTGTAATAGATACATGCTTTAGGGGAAACTAATTTCATAACTCGGGAGTGTTTGTAACTAAAATTATAGGGGTAAGAGTTAATACCATTTTTGGGACTGTCCAGTAAAAAAGTGGTCAACTCTTTTATCAAATTTGTTATAAAATACCCAATTTCTGCACATGCCAATTGAAACTTAAAAAAGAAATCACAAATTCAAACAACATGGATTAGTGCTTAAATATATGTTGCTTCTGTTTTCTGCAGATAAAATGTATTACTTTAATTTCACATTAAATAGTCATATAAATGATAAATCTTGTCCTGAAGTCACTGCTAGTAGGGCAAAAATTCCTCCAGGGGCCACTTGTCATTTCTTTCCCACAATAATTAAATACAGGCTACTTTACTCACTGTCATCAATTTATAATAATGGATTATTATACAGCAATACTGGTTAAATAATAATGAATCAAATGTTGAACAGGGAGAAGTCGATCCTTGAAGTCCAAGTTGCTAATGTTAGCAATTTAGCTAAATCTGACCTTGCTAACTAACGGTTGTATTTCAAGATGCTCAAATAGGGCAAACTGTACTTCACTGTTTTCAACCGTTTGCAAATCAGTGCATTGTTTGAGATACTGAAATAGTTTAAATAGTTTTATAACAAAAGCATTTAATCTGCATATTGCATATTATATCTGCAACAGTTTGTCTTCCAATCTAAAATACCAAAAAGCAGTCCTGGACAGATTTCCTACTTTTGAAGAACCACTTTCAAACCTCACCAGGAAAAACAGAAAAGTTAAATTTTAAAATACCACATTCCAGTATATTCAAAGTAACACAGCTTTTATTATTTCTCATAGTTCTCATCGTGTGATTTAAGTGACTCTGAATGTGGCATGGTGGTTGGTGCTAGATGGGCAGGTCTGAGTAGTTCAGAAATTGCTAATCTACTGGGATTTTCATGCACATCCAACATTTGAGGTTACAGTAAATGTTCATAAAAAGAGAAAATAACCAGCAGGAGTTTTTTGAGTAAAAATTTCTTGTTGATTCCAGAGGTCAGAGGAGAATTGCCAGACTGGTTCAAACTTTTAAAAGGGCAACAGTAACTCAAATAACCACTCGTTGCAACTGCAAAGCATCTGTGAAACATCAGAGCATCTCTGAACCTTGAAGCAGATGGGCTACAGCAACAGAAGACCAAAGTCCTGTCAGCTAAGTACAGGCAACTGAGGCTACAATTAGCATGAGCTTACCCAAATTGAACAATAGAAGATTGGAAAAGATGTTGAGGGAGTTCTAAATGCAAAAGGTGGTAGAACCCACTACCAGCAGGGTGTACCTACTGAAGTGGCTGGTGAGTTTATATCTTTTTGAATGAAGTCACTTAACTTGATTTTGATCTGATATTTTGACATGCTGCATAATAGAGAAACTTACAATAGCAATATTAATAATTATTAATTAATAATTATTACAGTTATAATATAATATTACAATTTATGTAAATAATTAAATTAGTAAATTATACAATTATTTTTGTACCCATATATCTGGACGTCATGTTGAGTAAACCTATTGGTACTATTTATGATTTAATCACTAAAACGCATTTATTGTTTGGAAATTCTTTACAGTTTACCTTCACAGATAATTGTTTTAGGTACACCTCATTCTACGCCCCCTTGTTTCTGATCCATTTCATTTGTAGTGCTGCAATTACAGACTGTTTCTCTACATACTGTAATTTGTTTTTGCCATTTCCTCTCTTTTCTAATGGTCAGGACCAGTACTGAACAGGTACTATTTGGGCGATGGATCATTCTCAGCAACATGATAGTGTTGTGTTAGTGTGAGTGTGCTGGTGTGATTGAATTAGACACAGCAGTGCTGCTGGAGTATTCAAACACCTCAGTGTCACTGCTGAACTGAAAATCTTAAATCCAAAGTCCACCTACCAGAAATGTCTAGTCATCAGCATCCTGTAGGAACGAGCAGAAAATGAATAACAAAACATTGTGCAATAACAGACAGAGCTGTTTTCTATGACTTTAAATTTACAAGGTGGTGCAATATGGTAGATGTGAGTGAACACAGTGCACAGTGAGTGAACACAGTGTTTAAAAACTCCAGCAGCACTGCTGTGTCTCATCCAACCATGTCAGCGCAAAACAAACCACCAACTGAGAAGGATGAACCACCCAAATATGGTGGTCTTGAGGAAACAGATGGACTACATTGTGTAAAACTACAAAGTGCTTCTGTATGGGAAGTGGAACAGATTAAATGGAAAATTAGTGTATAAATAAGGAGGTGTACAAATAAAGTAGCCTAACTGGTCAGTGTATATTAGAGATATTAGTTTTAGTAAGGGTGTATTAATAATTTTAATAATTTTAATAATAATAATAATAAAAATAACAACTGCATTGTTTTAGTCATGTTTTTAATTTTTAATGTTCATGTATCAGATTGTGGCTGGTTTGGCTGGAAAGTGGCGGAAGTGACGTCATCAGCGAAGCATAAGCGCCCTCCGTCTTTGAGCTGTCAAAACAAAAAGCAGGAACTGCGGCGGTGAGTGACTGTGCATTCAACACCTCAGTTATTTACCTTAAAACCTCGTTAATACATTTAATTATCATGCGCGTTTCGCAGCATAACATCTTTACTGTCTGTTTTTTTTTAGCGAATGCTGTCGGCTTTTCGTGTTTGCAGTAGATTAATGGAAATAGACTGAAAATCTACAGAAGGGCAACAGACGCGTTTGGGACAGGGGTGACATGTTCGTGTTTTTCTGATCCGATACAAACTGCGTCATTTTGCGCTCATTTTTTCTCATGCAGTGATTAACATATAACAACAGAGACCCGCGTGAACGTTGCGTGCACGCCTTTCTTTATTATTCTGTACTTATTAAGTCTTTTAAGCTGCATGTCTAACGTAGTGTTTGGTATTTTTCTGCTGGTTGTTAGCTGTCCTGCTGCAGACCGTGGCTGTTATGTAATCCTAATGCGGCGTGCTCCTGTTGTTTTGCTCCTTCGTTGAGACTCCGTGACGTCATGGGACACGTCGTTGAAGCATTACGTAGTGCGGGTGCAGAGCTCTGCATCCAGCCTGATATAAACACAAAAATCACGCTTTGTTTCTGTAACAACACTGTAATGCCTTCGAATTATTATTACTATCGACAATATGTTCACTATTTAAATTTTTTTAAATTAAAGTTGAAGTATCATTTATTTCTTTAGCGCTTTCATATTAGAGTCTAGTGCAGATTTACAATTGTCTATTATCTTCTATTATTTAGGTCCAGAGACCAAAATGAACCTGGAGAGACAGTGGCAGGGAAAGGTCCCCAGATGTTATTAGGAATAAACCTTTGGGACTCAAAAAGGGACTCGACCTACAGAGGCGGTTTAGATGTTACAGTATATGTAAAAATGAAACTATAAGTTATTTAATCAATAGGTTTAAAGTAATACCTTAGATAAAATTAAGCTACATAAATATTAACAGAGAAACATATTTAAATAAAAGTTAATATTCATTCATTCGTTCTCTTCTGCTTAATCCACACGGGGTCGCGGGCCAGCCAGTGCCCATCCGGCAACTCTGGCCGCAAGGGCAGGAACAATCCTAGACAGGGCGCCAATCCTCCGTAGGGGGCACACACACACACACACACACACAGAGCCCCTTTAGAAACACTGATTAATCGAACACCCGTGTCTTTGGACTGTGAGAAGAAACTGGAGTAACCCGAAGAAAACCCACGCAGACACGGGGAGAACACACAGAAATGACCCAGACCACTCCACCCTGGGATTGAGCTTTTTGCTGTGAGGCAGCGGTGCTACCCACTAAGCCACCGTGTTGCCCTTAAAGATAATAAAACCTGTCAACTGTTAATAAACTTAAAATAAGAACACCCAGCAAGATTATCCACACCCATATCTGCACTGATGGTAGTGTGTAATGTGCTGGTATGAGTGCCATTGTTACTGCCTCACTGCTGGGTTCAGAATAGGTCATCAACCAGTAATATCTATCTGCCAACCTCCTGTGGTTAGAAACCGACACTGACGAGAGACAAGAAGACACATTTTGTGTGTGCAAAAAATGGCATGCATATTTACAAACTGCATCATCAGGGCAGATGATTTTTGCTCAAAGATATTGCACAGAGTTACTTACATTACTGGTAGCTGTTAAATCATTAAGTATCTAGTTTCATAATAGCTTGATTTTGGATTGATTGTTGTACTGAACCACATTTTCTCCATTGTGAAACATAAACTAGCCCTTATCTAAGCGCAGGCACTTGCATTTGTACCACGTTTTATCTGTATAGGGGGAAATTTGTGCTCTCAGTAAGGAATGTGTTTATACCTCACTGTGTTGTGCCAGGACCATTGCTGATATGGAGGAACTGGTGCAGGACCTGGTGTCGGCGCTTGACCAGACCTCAGAGCAGGCTGAACTGGATGAATTATGGGAAGAGATGGTGCTCAGGCCGCTGCAACATCGGCGGCAGGTTCGCAGACGGAGGGGTCGTAAACGGCGCTGTGACTTTGAGCAGGATCGCTGTCTTAGTGAAGCGTCAGAGTCCAGCCTGGACGAAGCTTTTTCAAGAAACTACAGACGTAACGCTGCGGCAGCTGTGGCCATAGCAGCACGTCCTGTGTTGGCTGCAAATCACAGCGATTCCGACGACACGGTGATAGCGCAGCGCTGGACACCGTCGTCACTGTCCTTCCATGCTCGGCAACATTCCTGGCCTGAATCAGACTCTTTTACAGAGAACACACCAGGCAGGCCTCTGCGCAGGCGTCGCAAGGTCAGACGTATGCCTCCAAACGTGAACGTGAGCCTGCAGTCAAAACTCAGAGTGTCTGCATTAGAGAGAGGTGAGCAAACCCGGCATCATCACCACCACCACCACCATTATAATCATCGGCATCATCAGAGGTCCTACAAGAAGCAGAGGCTGGGCCGATTGAGGAAGCGCTCCAGGGCCTGGTCGAAGCAGGACAGCAGCTCTGTAGCGACTAGAGTAGGAGGCCTGACTCAAGAAGGTTGGAAGGACAAGATTTTACGGAGGACCAAGAAGCAGAGAGAGGCTGCAGATGAGAACATGTCAGAATGGTGAGTTAGTGTATGAGTGTATATTGCCCACAATGGATTGGCACCATGGTTAGGTCTTGTTCCTGCCTTGCGCACTGTGCCACCGGCTAGGCACCAGCTGTTACGTGACCCTGTTCAGGATTAAGCAGATAAGAAAGTATTAACTCGCATTACACGTAAGAGGATTAAACCTAAAAATTCTAGAACTACATGTTTTAGGTTATATTTTAGGTGAAACCCCCTTTATCAGTCTCAGTATTTGACTGGTGCAACACTAAGGGTTATTTTTTTTATAGATTCCGAATAAGTGTCATTTTCCAAAGCAGAACTGCTTTGTTTCTTGTTCATTTTAGTGATTAAGCTCGTAATATAAATCTGTCCACGGCCATAAAAAGTGAAGACATTTAAAACGATCTACAAGCTCACCTAAATCTCATTGTCAACAGTCAGTGTAGCCTCATTGCACCATGATTCATGCTGCATCAATTCATCAACTGGATTGCTATTAAAAATGAAGCCCATAAGGCAGTGCAGTCCTCTTTGTTGCTGAGGAGATTAGCAGAGGGAATTTGCTTTTGCTTGTTGCCTCTCGGCTACAATTAGCTCATGATGTCTCTTTTCCAAAATTACAAACAAAGTTTGGTGATTGTATTGATCACTGGGAAATGAAGTTTCTTGGAATCCCAGTTAATTACGTTTTGTACAGCAGCACTCTCATTCCCTCAGATGAACTGTATCACACAGATGTCTGAAGATTGACTTTGACTCAGTGAATTACCTCTGTGTCAATTGAAGCCCGCAATTTACTTAACTTACGCTATTAGGATCTTTAGAGGTGTGTAATTTAGAGCCTGTCGCTGAAGCACTGGTGCTCAATACGATATCTTGCATTGAGCTGATTAGAGCTGGTTTACATTTGTTTGCCAATTCATTTATAAAAGCCTAATGTACAAGTTATCTGCACGATTGTCGAATGCTCTGTGGGTTAATTGTACATGGTGAGTACGTAAGTACTTAGCTTTATATTAATAGTTGGTATTAATACAAACATATAACTGAGGTCATCACGGCTTTACTACTTCCTCTTGATCTCTCACATTCACCCCCATCCCCAGTCCTTCCTTAGCTCCATGATGATCTAATTATCTGTGGGTTGGTTTAAATGAGAGTGTGAGGCGTCAGCAGCAGCCAATAATGGGGCGACAGCAGGCTTTACATCTTCTGCTTTAATTTGTGCTGACCCTGCGTGGCCTTTTGATGGTGCTTGTTTTCTTATTTTATAGAGAAATCAATACTCCTTCTGACAGAAAACAGCTCCGGAGAAGAAATAGATGGGAACACTGTGTCGCTCTGTCAATCATTTCTCGCTTACACTTGTGCCCCTCGTGCCTGATGGCGGCGGGTCTGGGTTGGATGGGAGCGTTGTAGGGCATGCCTGAGTGGATCAGACAGGTTAACAAGTATAGTTATACTAAAAAGACCCCCCCCCCAAAAAATAAAAATAAAAAAAATAAAGGTGGCTGTTCTCAAAGTCACAGAACTGAGGTTAAGTAGGATGGCCAACGCATTTTGAAATGTTCTTAACAACTTTCCCCTTAGGGTCACGATACACACACATACACGTACCCACACTGCGCGGCCAGATGTTAGTTTTAAGCATGCAGCGTATGTGCAGCTCATTTTCCCTCACAGACTTTCCTTAAACCAATTCAAGTGAGCGTGAAGCAGCTGCTGGCAGCTCCAGCTGGGCAGCACATCCTTGATTAGGCCTGCGCTGGATCTCATGTATGGCACACCACCTGGTGTTCAGTCTGGCCAGGCTGGAGGGCCTCACCTGTGGGTGCACACAGACCCACCAGGACATCAGGGCTAAAATGGTTGGGCTTCAGTTTAGAAGGATCAGCTGACCATGAGTCAGCTTCTCATGAGCTCATAGTTTCATGATGAACTGTCGTTAATCTAAATGTTGCTAATCTAAATAGCGCCTAAAGCAGGGTTTTGTGAAAATTGTTCAAATGCCATTGAAATGACTGAGCAGTAAACAATTTTAGGTTTTTAGAACATGTTTGTGGTGTTCTGAGATTTGACTGATATTTCTGTAATTGTAGATCAAACAACACCTTTTTATGATCTGACTGTGTGAGAACATTGTGTGAACATTAACACTTTATAAGAACGCTGTAGAGCAAACTGTTATGAGATTAGGGCTTCAGAATAATGGAACACTATACTTTTGGTAATGTTACAGACTGACCTTATGATTTGTATTCGTTTCTAAGTTAAGTTTACAGCATAATTGTATTGTTAATGTTCCTAATCCCTCTGTGAACCATAAAGAGCTATATAGAAGTGGTTTCATTAGTTTGAGTCACTGTTCCTTACTGCCGTATAACAGTTTCCACTTGAAATTGCTCTGGTAATATTGATTTGTAAAAGTAGGGAAGGAATTTGGGACTGGAGGCCAACTTGCTCTAGTTCGTCTCCTAAATCCCTGAGACTAATCCAATTATCCAAACTGAGCAAGCCTGACGACCCTTTTAATCAGACACTTATGGAAGAGGGCATAGTCTTGGAATGGAGCTGCTTGTTATCAGCTAGACGCCCCTCTTAATTTTGGTGTTAGCTGTCTTTGTTCTGGAGTGTGGAATAAGCCAGTGCTCAATGACTCTCCAATGCACAGTAATCTTACCCCAAACTGGCCTACCAGTCTCTAGAGGCAAGGATTATGTTATATTGATTACACCCTGTCTTAGAAGTGTGTTTTAGGCTCACCTACTCAAAATGTATGTAGACAATGGGACAAGAAGGAAAAAAGATTAGCTCACCCAGAGCAAGCTTTGGGGTGATTACTGTTGGGAGGTCCAGGCTGTGTGGAGGAATGAAGAAGCACTTTACACGTAATGGTAGACGACTTTAAGATATGTATATATTTGTTGTAAAGTTTCTGATGCCTTGTTTAGTGTAACACAAGGCGAGATGGAGACAAATAAACTTCTAACTGAAGGTCATGTTACGGGGGGAAGGGAGGCTCCAACGAGGTGAAAGAAAAATGTTAGTTTCAATAATGCATGGCATTAATTAGGCAATACTTAATGGAAACCGCTTCATGTTGTCTGCGAGACTCTGAAGGCAACATCACATTACACCTTTAACAATGTTTAATACTTAATGTGCAGCCCTAATTAATTGTTTATATTGCAGCTATCATTCTTCCTCTCACTCGACACTTAACCACAGCATTCCAATGTAAGTGCACTTAGATTGGTCATTTTTACACACACACACACACACACACACACACACACACACACACACACACACACACACACACACACACACACACA
>JAUZSU010028979.1:0-10482 GCA_034780255.1 Parotocinclus maculicauda | reverse complement strand
CAATTTGGAATAAGGCTGTAACGTAACAAAATGTGGAAAAAGTGAAGCGCTGTGAATACTTTCCGGATGCAATGTAAAGCTGACATGCTAGATATGTAGTACCTACTCTGGATGAAATCACCACTAAAAAGATAAGAGATGATGTGAGAAGATCACAAAGAAGTGACTTAAACATCCGGTATCCTTTGAATGGCACTAGCTACAATGGTCAAGACAAAAAGAACAATAGGTAGTGCCTCTGTGCTGATGTTGCTTTAAATGTGGTTACTAAACTAGATTTACATATTATTACTACATATTGGTGACACATAGGACCAGGTCGCTGGGTCATGGGAATTTGGCAAGTAACATCATTCACGATTGTTGATGGACTATGGAAGTTTACAGTTGTAACATTCAGACTTCAATGATGAGTCACATTCAAACACCTTACGGAGGACCTTCTGGCAGACATTTCAAAATGTAATTAAATTGTGTACTTGAACAACTTGCTTATGCATGCACCTGTGTTTGAAAAAAAAACTGCCCTGCCTGGGACAGGTGTACATTACCATTCGTGCTGCTAGACTCAAATTGCATTCCAAAGAGTGCAATTTCCAGTTAACAGGGAGCGCTGAAGGATTTGACAAAGATTGATTTATGGTCCATAGTAATCAACTTCGGGGAACTGTGTTTGTTGTTCCATGGTGACACGTCTACACACAGTGGCTCAGTGCACTCTATATCAAAGTTACCTATTCTTTCCCTTCTTTATTTCTGTAAGCTTTTTCACACTTAACAGACATGCACAGTTGTCATATACCCAATAAGAACATCTGCATTCAGGACAATTGTGTAGTGCTGTCATAAAATATGACCCAACAACATTATATCCTGCACTTGCTAGCATACCACCAGAGGTAACTAGCATTAATGACAATCACAGGCATGAAAAAATAGGCTCTCCATGACCCATGGTCAGGGGATAATTGAGGTATCACTTTGTCTCTATTTGACTGTAAAAGGACTTTTTGGACTATTTGGACTGAGTCTGGCACGATTGAAGTCCCAGTCAAATGGATTTTTGACTCAATCCAGTACCATACCTAAAGGTCCTGAAAAACAAAGATGAGACATTCCATTCACAGGCAGGGTGAGGAACATTAGAGAGTAGTTAGAGCACACCTGGTTTAAATTATCACCAAATTATCATTAAAAGCGATACTTTTAAAATGCTGAATAAAAATACTAAAGTGAAGTGAATGATAAAAGCTAGATCTTTTGAAATGCATTAAATTACATTTAAAAAGCATTTAAGAAGTTTTATTAATGTTTGTTAATGAAGTTGTATTAATGTTTTTATTAATGTTTTATTAATGTTCCGCATTAAGGGTTTTAGTAAGTTAAGTATTAATTATTGTTTGTTTCTACAAACAACCCCAAATCAGAAACACAGTTGGGCCAGAAATTTAAAAAGTAAAGTGTTTCTTACATTTACTTTGTCTTTTATATCACTGCAGACAGTATGAATTAAGACATTTCATGTTTTGTCTGGTCAAATAAACGTCCATACCTGCATTTCAGGTCTGCAACACATTCCAAAAAGGATGAGATAAGGGGCACTTTAGAGCTACTAATCAATTTTAAAAAATGTATGATTGTACCTTAAAAAACGATTGCAACATCATTAAACAATTCAAAGAGTTTCAGTGTATAAAAGCCAAGGGCTCAAGCTTAAACTGAATGCTTGTGATCTCTGATCCCTCAGACAGCACTGCATCAAGAAACATCATTCAACGATATCTGACCACATGGCCAAGGGATTACTTTGGCAAACCTTTATTAAACATTAAAATTTACAATCACAATATTTCACTTCAATCTTTACTGTGCAAAAAAGAAGTATCGTGTTAACAATGTCCATAAGCATCATCAACTTATCTGGGCTCTAAAGCTCTATGATGGACCATCACCCAGTGGAAACTGTATTGTCGTTAGATGAATCAGTATTCCAGGTTTTTTTTTTTACCTGTCCCCAAATACTGTGTGGAGAATTTTGAAACGAAAAATGCAACAGCGAGGACCCCAAACATTTGCACATCTTATGATGTGTTTGCAAAAAAAACTGGAACAAAATAACACATGAAACACTAAATTGCTTGGTACACTCTGTATGAAATTGTATTTTAAGTGTGATAAAAAGGAATGGTAATATTACAAAGTGGTAAATGTTTTACTGTCCCAACTTCTTTTGGAATGCGTTACAGGCCTGAAATGCAGAAATGGATGTTTAATAGCAAATGCAACGTTGACCAGACCAAACATGCAATATCTCAGGTTCATACTGTCTGCAATGAAATACAAGTAAATGTAAGAAACAGTGTGATTTTTATATGCATTTCTCATACTGCCACAACTTTTTCTGATTTGGCTTTATGAATAGGTAATTTAGTCATAATTAGTAAATGTCAGCATGCATTAATTAGTCAGAACACTGAATAGCAAATTGCTCACGTACTAATTATACTGTGCATAATATATTATGTGCTTATATACTTTTATACTTTAATTGGTTTATCTAAGCACAAAGTTTATTCATATTATTCACTTAATCCCATACTGTACTTACCAGACAAACACTGATGGGTGTTGACTTTTATGTGAATGTTTTTGTTATGAAATCTTGACCAAAAAAACCCACCCTTTCGATGGTTTGGAATTTTGCTCTCAACCCATTTTAACACTCCCCAAACAACAAAGTATGTGATCTTAATTCGATAATTGCATTGATAACAGTACAAACAAACCAAACCTGTTCTATCATTATACAACTGACATTATACAACAAATGAATGACCTTTTAGTTCCCATTAATCTTTACTTGTACATAATTTAATTTAACAAATTAAACAATGCTTTTCATACATTACTCAAAGAACTTTGTTGGTTGACTGCTCCTGGGAAAGGTAACAGTAATCATGATTTTCCTTGATTTGTACACAGTCTGTTTGATTGTGTAGTTGTGAAATTTAAAACTTTTACAAATGTGCTGTTGAGATACTTCAAAATGAAATTTCCCATAATGAAATATGCCCTAATGTTTGTGAGCAGTGTAGTTTATCCATACACTTGTTCTTTCTCATTACAGCAAATAAAGATCTCATCAAAACGTATTCCCTTGCCAAACAAAAAGAGAAACCATATCTGGTCATTTCCTGCTGACATCTGTTTAGTAACTTCTGAGACTGAATGTAGACCATATTTGCAACCTCATTTCAATTAAATAAATGTCACAATAAAAATGCATTTATTGTAAGCTATTTTAATTATTTCGGGATTGGAACAGGGTGTTTTTGTGCTTTTGTCCAGTGTTTCTAAAATAGGTAGGTCTGATAAAGTGACTATGAACAGAATAAAGCAGTTTCTGAAGACAAAAATGATTAAAAGGCTATTCAATAAATACCTCTATTTAGAATTCTACCAAAAATACATGTAAAATTGTTACTGCATTACTCAAAGGATTAAAATGTAATGTGAATTGAACAACACAATGTTTGACTCACTCTTACATAGCACTGAAGACAAAATACATGTATGTGAAATGTCGGTAGTAAGTGAAACTCCTATATATATATATATATATATATACACATACACACTTACAAAAACAATTTTAAAATATTTTTTTAAGTACTAATTCACTGCTGTGTGCAAAACCCTAATTTTAATTAATAGAGATTTTAATTAATCAAATGGACCTTTTAATGGGCATATAATAAATGAAGCAACAAGTCATAATACTGAAGGTAGCAATACAAATAATAATAATAATAATACTAGCAATAATCATAGATATACACCTAACCTCCAGCATTCATAATAAATAAGTGATCCAATAAGATAATTAACAAAACGGACGGTTACATATTCACACTTTATTTCCTGGTATAACACAATGACTGTGCCATGACCATAAAATGTATGTTGTTTCGGTTAAGTAACTTATATAACACAGGGTGAATGCCGGTACTCCACACCTTTGTTTAGATGGGCTGTTTCGTTTCTATTTCATAACCAGTCATTTTCTGTGTTTTCATTGCCAGGTGAGGTTCCTCTTCACACCTTGATCAGGCCATGCATTATGTATTTTGTATTTTACCTTTGATCAGTACTGGTATCTTCATCATGCCCCATTAAGTCTTAATTTTTGAACATTGATTTCCTAGTTCCGTGTCTTTATCTCTCTGTTAAAACTCTGCAGTCTGTTTGCTGATTAGTGATTTACTAAACTTTCAAAACAGGGACAAAAATGCATATACACATCTCGCATTGCTTCAATTTAATCTACGTAGACAGAAAAAGCACTGACTGCACATAAAGATCTGATTTTATTATTTGAGGAATTTAGCCAATTAAATTTCATGCCAATTCAATTTGGGACTTCATTTAGCAATAGCCTTGACTTTCTCTATTTTCTAATATAAGAATGAGTTCTAGTAATAGACCTGTTCTATCATTATACAACTGACATTATACAACAAATAAATGACCTTTTAGTTCCCATAAATCTTTACATGTACATAATTTAATTTAACAAATTAAACAATGCTTTTGGTACATTACTCAAAGAACTTTGTTGGTTGACTGCTCCTGGGAAAGGTAACAGCGATCATGATTTTCCTTGATTTGTACACAGTCTGTTTGATTGTGTAGTTGTGGAATTTAAAACTTTTATAAATGTGCTGTGGAGATCAGACTTTGACAGATCTCTGTTCTTTAAATATAACAAGATGGTATTCACTCACACCGAATTGTCCCATTGATTGAAAACGCCTGAATCTAAATTCTAAAGTTTCACATACATTTGCCATATGTAATATTGGATAATTTTGAAATAACTAACAAAATTTACAAGCACATTTTACGATCTCATTTGTTTAACTGGGTTCTCTTTATTTTACTTTAACGACTTGCATATCTTATGTAATTTCAGTTATGTTTATTCAGAAAGAAAGATTATTCTAATGGGCTCACAAACTTTTAAGCTGCACTCTATGCAAGTCAGAATAAAGAGTAGCAAGTTGCTGGCATACCAACTATACACCCTATATTTATAAACCTTTAATTATACTCCTCACAAAAATTAGGGGATACTTTAAAATGAAAATTCCCATAATTAAATATGCCCTAATGTTTGTGAGCAGTGTAGTTTATCCATACACTTGTTCTTTCTCATTACAGCAAATAAAGATCTCATCAAAACGTATTCCCTTGCCAAACAAAAAGAGAAACCATATCTGGTCATTTCCTGCTGACATCTGTTTAGTAACTTCTGAGACTGAATGTAGACCATATTTGCAACCTCATTTCAATTAAATAAATGTCACAATAAAAATGCATTTATTGTAAGCTATTTTAATTATTTCGGGATTGGAACAGGGTGTTTTTGTGCTTTTGTCCAGTGTTTCTAAAATAGGTAGGTCTGATAAAGTGACTATGAACAGAATAAAGCAGTTTCTGAAGACAAAAATGATTAAAAGGCTATTCAATAAATACCTCTATTTAGAATTCTACCAAAAATACATGTAAAATTGTTACTGCATTACTCAAAGGATTAAAATGTAATGTGAATTGAACAACACAATGTTTGACTCACTCTTACATAGCACTGAAGACAAAATACATGTATGTGAAATGTCGGTAGTAAGTGAAACTCCTATATATATATATATATATATATACACATACACACTTACAAAAACAATTTTAAAATATTTTTTTAAGTACTAATTCACTGCTGTGTGCAAAACCCTAATTTTAATTAATAGAGATTTTAATTAATCAAATGGACCTTTTAATGGGCATATAATAAATGAAGCAACAAGTCATAATACTGAAGGTAGCAATACAAATAATAATAATAATAATACTAGCAATAATCATAGATATACACCTAACCTCCAGCATTCATAATAAATAAGTGATCCAATAAGATAATTAACAAAACGGACGGTTACATATTCACACTTTATTTCCTGGTATAACACAATGACTGTGCCATGACCATAAAATGTATGTTGTTTCGGTTAAGTAACTTATATAACACAGGGTGAATGCCGGTACTCCACACCTTTGTTTAGATGGGCTGTTTCGTTTCTATTTCATAACCAGTCATTTTCTGTGTTTTCATTGCCAGGTGAGGTTCCTCTTCACACCTTGATCAGGCCATGCATTATGTATTTTGTATTTTACCTTTGATCAGTACTGGTATCTTCATCATGCCCCATTAAGTCTTAATTTTTGAACATTGATTTCCTAGTTCCGTGTCTTTATCTCTCTGTTAAAACTCTGCAGTCTGTTTGCTGATTAGTGATTTACTAAACTTTCAAAACAGGGACAAAAATGCATATACACATCTCGCATTGCTTCAATTTAATCTACGTAGACAGAAAAAGCACTGACTGCACATAAAGACCTGATTTGATTATTTAAGGAATTTAGCCAATTAAATTTCATGCCAATTCAATTTGGGACTTCATTTAGCAATAGCCTTGACTTTGATTCTCTGTTTTCTAATATAAGAATGAGTTCTAGTAATAGACCGTATCTGGATTTAATGAGCACATACTGTGGTGTTGATTAGGTCACTAGAATTGCCCCATAAACAAAACTCCAGTTTTATGCACATGCTTCCTGTGCACGATTCCACACTGTAATATCGAAATTAAAACCAAATGAAAAAGTGTTTTGTATGATGTTTTACTGGTATGACGTTCCTAATTCAAGCAAACTGCTTGACTTGACTTGACCTGAGATTTTAAACTAAATACAAAATATCAGTTTTCACATTCTCCTCACCCTTTGATCTGTACTAACATTAAATACAGCATTTTCAATAAATGAACACTCTGACGACTTCAAGTTCCTCTTGTTCTACTGCCCTGTTTATTACCATCTTAGATACATAATACAACTCTTATCCTTCAAATAAAAACAACGGTTATAAAGGAAGTATTATGCTGCCAGAAAGCAGACACTAATTCAAACAAGGCTGTTCCTGGAATGAGTACTAGATTCTAGATACAAGGAAACAGCCATCGTTTAAACGACTTCCTTTAGAAGAACAAGTGCTTATCTATAGAAACAAAGTAGGAAGGAGACTGATTCTCAGCCTTCTAAGAAATCACTGTCTTTCTGCAAAGTTAGGTTCAAGCTCACATGATCCGGTGCTTAAAATATTAGGAAGGGTGCATGTGAGCCCCATTTCTTTTTACAAAGGGAAGTTTAACTCTTTGAAACAACTTCATATTATAAGAAAATTCACAAAATATGTTGGCAAACATGCTCCACATACCTAAGACACAACCTAAGATAAACTCATTTTAATCAACATTTTCTTTGTTTAATTAAAAGGTTTCCTTGATTAATTAAAATTTTATGCGGCAGAGTTCAAGTATGGACTCAGTGAGTTTACACATTCTTTACAAAAGTTTTTAAAATTCTATCAAGATTCTTGTGCTTATTTTGTGGCCTTTAGTCGTGTATTTGATATTAGTGATCTGAGGGGAAGTGTTTTGAAGGTTAAACTTTAAGGCTCTAAGCCTTTGTACAATGACTCAACAGTGCCAGTTTGGCAGTACTGCATAGAGTGCAGCTTAAAACTGCCAAATAGTCAAGTATTTTAATCACTGAACGCCCACTGCCCTGTCAGTTACATAAACCTGATTTGTCATTACTGGCACATCATTAAAAATAAAGTTTGGTTAGCATGCAAACGTTCTACAAAAAGGACAGTGAATAACTGTTTCAAACACTAAGGCTACAGATGCATGTCTCATATTATTATGCACGGCTCACAAAAATGATCATCATTTCATTATTAATTATTATCATTTTATCAAAATGAAATGAAATATTTGTGATCAGTATAATTTATTAACTCACTCAAATGAAATGTGGCAGGCTTCATCAATATTTGGCCTGCTAATGTGCAGTCATGGGCGGTTAGCATGGTCACCTCACAACTTCAGCACCATCCTGACCTCTGCCTGTGTGGAGATTTTACATTTACATTTAAGGCATTTAGCACTTACATCTCATACAGTCTTACAGTTCAAGCAATTGTGGGTTAAGGGTCTTGCTCAAGGACCCAACTGTGGCACATGTGGGATTTGAACCCTGGACCTTCTGGGTAACCGCTAGGGTACCCCAGTCCCGGTTCCAAAGTTTCGTCCGGCATTCCAAAGATGCATGTTAGGTTTAATTGTTGTCTCAGTAAATGTTGGCAAACTTGTTCCACTGGCAGTGTTGATAAAAAAATGTAGCAGACCCAATCAAGATTGATTACTTGTAATGTGTTAATAACATGTAACAAGATTCATGTTTATATAAATAATAAAACCAAGACTGCTTTATGTTAAATATAGTTTTTTTTATCATGTCAAATGCTGTTTGATGGAAATATGCTTAGTCCCTTATGCAGCAATGTACAGCAATTCGGTGATGTAAAGAAACACCAAGTAGAATGCTTCACAAATATCTGTTATATATTAAACTTTTCAACTTGTGTCTGTAACCTATGATGGGTTGGCACACTAACCAGCATTGTACACGCCTTGCACCCTGTGTCTAGGCAGCTAGGCACTTGCTTTCCCGTGACAATGATAAGACAGTGAAATAATTTTTTTTTTATATAGAATATAATAAAGTATACACAATACAAATTATATATGTATTGGCATTTTCTTCCTGGTACAAATGAATACGAACCTTAGACCTTTATCCTTTTGAGAACTGAAGTGTATTGATTTAAGAGACTTATAATAGCTGTTTCCTAGAGTGACGAGTAAACGTTTTAAGAGTCAATGTCTTATTTTTAGGGACTGTACATGTTTAACCATGCAATGTAATCACTCATGAAAAACCAAGATTCCACAATAAGGGGAATTTTCTACTGGTGAACTGACGTTCTATGTGAGACATTTCCTTGTTGTGAGAAGTTTAACCATTTAACTAACATGTCATTTAACTTGGGTTGGCTTTTGAACTTAGTCATGATTGTGAATTCTGAAAAATCCTTATTTGATTCGTCATTAAACATGACCGGGTAAACATCACCTGATTAATTCAGTATTAAAAACAGCATTAATAGTTGCCCATTAAATGTCAATAGATCATGCAAAAATAACCTGCCCATGAAATAGGATATGCTAATGTATTTAATGAATAATGCTAATTTCTTTTAAGTTATTTGGAATTACATTTATTGATCTTGAATTACATAGTTTTATTAGGACTTGTGATTCAATGTTATGGTTAATTGGGGAGCAACGTTTTAAAGCAGCAAGCAACCCTACATTTTATTCACAATTAACCACTGCTTATCTTATTTAAGATCGCTTTTAATTATTACCAATACAAGACTGAAAAAACAGTTATGATAAAAGACCATTTTAAAATTAATGGTGACCGCAAGTTCTCCTTTCCATCTCGGTAGTTTCGTTATGACATCTGTGTAATAATTTGACCATGTTAAAAATTTTGTGTCTTTATGTAACACTGTTTTCTACCTTTGTGTTTACATGTTGTAAACTATATTTATTTTTTCATATTCAGTTAGCATAAATTAAAAAGGACAGTTTGACCATAGAGAAAAAAAAGATTAAAAAAGAACCAATTGTATTGTATTATTTTAGCAAATGTTTATGCAACAAATTCAATAAATTTAATAAAAACAAACCATTTCAAACAATTCTTTAAGTACTGTACCATGCTCACTGTGTGAAAACCAAAAAATGAGGAAATTATTTTTGATATCTCTGTCCTGACTGAAAGTCCCAATGCACCTCTTCCTTAAAAGAAATAGGCTTGAAATTAGCATACTGAAAGATAACAATTAACATTTTCTATAGTAAAGAGTATGGAAAACAAGCATAACACATTAATTCTAGAATTTTGTGAAATGCTTTATTAATTTTGTTATTGTTATTGTCCATCAGTCAGGAATAAGGAAGCATTCGCCAGAAAACATTAGTTAATATGTTTAATAAAAGTGGTCTATTAAATGGATCATTCAAATTTTAAGTTTGAAAATAAGTGGGCTGAGTGTTGCCTTTATGCCAGTTACATACTATTGTGCAATGTTGTGATCTTTTTTTAGTAAGGAGGAGCAAGGATTACATCTTGCATTTTGTAATGCTCTTTTTGTAGTCTAACTCTTAGTCAATTGCAGTCTGTTATATCTAAATGATTATACCCTTATTATTCACAATAAGATAATTTAAGGATTTTGTTTAAATGAGAGTTTGGGAGAAGCTTATAGCTACATCAAACACATCACACACACACACACACACACACACACATACACACACACATTTATATATTTATATATAAATGTGTATATATCTATAATGTGGGTGTGTGGGTGTGTGTGTGTGGGTGTGTGTGTGTGTGTGTGTGAGAGAGAAATGAGAGCCTATATATATATATATATATCTATAT
>JAUZSU010028968.1:0-10483 GCA_034780255.1 Parotocinclus maculicauda | reverse complement strand
AATTCTACCAGAGTGCAGTAACTCCCTCCATAATTTATGCATTAGGAGACAATGGGCCCCACTGAGGGACTATTTCGTTTATTTTATTACTAATTCTAATTGTATTATTGATTTAAATTGTTATTTAATTAATCTTGGTATTACTTACTATACTTTTAAGAATTTATTTAATTGACATCTAGGCCACCCAAGATGTCAAGTAAGTAAAAGGAAGAAACCTTTTTGAGTCTTGGTCCTCCCAAGGTTTCTTCCTTTTACTTTCAGGAAGTTTTTCCTTTCCACTGTCGCCCTAGGCTTGTTCAATTTGGGACTGGCCTTTTAAGATCATATAATATTGTAAAGCTGCTTTGAGACAATGCTCCATTGTACAAAGTGCTATAAAAATCAATTTGAATTGAATTTTGAATTGCATTCAAGCTTCACTACATGCTTGTCTAAACCCTTCTTATTAGTGATCTCTGGCACGCTTACTGCTAATATGCTATATAAATCTTTTTATCATATGTGACACAGATGTGTGAACTGTCATTTTCCGTTTGGGCCACCTTCATATGTGGCATGGATATCCAATACCAATACGCTGTAAAGCAAGTCTCTCTGAAAATGTCCACCTCGTCATTCACCATTAAATTCACGGAATAAGGAGAAGAAAGAATTAAAGCAGGAAGGTTCAGAACCCACTGTGTTTTTGCAGAAATAAAAAGCTTAAAAGTGAAATTTTGGCTAATAGCCTGTTTCCCAAAAACTTATTTGGATGGTAAAAAGGTGCACACCTGAGACCATACCGGACACTTCAGTGACTCTCAGTAAGATACATACATAGCAAAATCTATAAAGAAATGGGTTTGCAACTTTGGTTGAAAACTTGTCTGGCTTGCACAGAGCACTAACCCTAACTCCATTCAGCATTTTTTAGATTAATTAAATTCCACATACCAGCCAGGGTTTAATCCAAATTCAGGTCCAAGGTAATGTTCCAAAATGAGGACCAACTCTATACTAAGCTCCATGTTTTCTAATATGACTTGGGTGTCCACAAACCTTTGGCTAAATAATTTAACTGCATTCAGCTCTGTGCATAATGGCACACAAACTAGTTGAATATAAATGCCTTGGTGGTTAATTAGCAGTATGGCAGTCAACAAAGTAAAATGATTCTACTACTCTAGTATGTTCTTTAGTTCTGTTGGGAATTTGTGTTTTTATGACTTTGTACAAACTTGGTCTGCCACCATAACAGCACAAAACTTAATGAGATTGGAGAATACAGAGCAGGGAATCAGAGACACTCCTCAATACAGAATCTCTACAGGTCCTCCAGGGTCCTTGTTCATGGACTTTCTTCTGCAGCTTACGCCACACACTTTAATAATTAATAGATGGTACGGTACTAGGGAACCGGCACTTCAATGCCTTGGCAAAAGCAGCACCTCTCCTCTGGCCTCTACGTGTTCTAATGCAGCAAGACCAATATTTATATGCTGATTATGGTGCAAACATGTACCAAGACACAGATCAGCAAAAACCCTAAAACCACACGTCTAATATTGTGTGGGTCCGCCTTGTGTGGTCGAGACTCTGACACTGATCAAAGCATGGTATCTAGCACCAAGATCTTTGTCAACACCTTAAGCTCTTTTCTCAGACTCTTCCTGGGCAACTGATTTTAGGAAATACCAAAGGGCACAGGAGTGGTTAGGTACGGGAGTGTCAAGGCCACACCATTATTCAGCGAGTACTGAATTGCCCCTGGTGGCTACCATAAATGTCAGTGTGTATGTTTGGAAATTAGCCTAATTTGGTCATGTGTTCAGACAGGATGGTAGCCACTCAAGAAAGGTGGGCATTAAGAGCTACCTTACAAAAAGTCAAAGAAAACTTATCAATACCTGTAAAGATACAACAACAAGGCTAAGAATAATACTAAAAAAATAATTCATGTTTTGCTCACTGTTTATATGGCAAGCATTAATGTGTTATTTTGGCATCTGACAGAAACGACCTTACCGTGTACCGTGCTACACTAGCTAGCTGCAAAAAGCCTCAGCTTCCAGGGACTCTACGTGGATCACTTTTATACTTCTCACAGAAATTAGAGGATACTTCAAAATGAAATATCCTATAGTGAAATATCCCCTCATTTTTGTGACAATGTTTAGGGGTCAAGGTAACATCCATATGAATTTCAGAAGCCAAAGTTCCCCATAAGAACATTACCCAGAGCATCACACTGGCAATGAGACATAACCTGGTTTTAATGCTATGAGTGTACTAATGTTGTACTACAGAACTACTAATCATATAAACAGCCTTGGGCAAGGAATTCAATCCATATTAGTTGAAAGTTCCTCTGGATAAAGGTGTTTGCTAATTGCTGTAAAAAAATGTTTACAAATGTACACCATAATCTATGACCACAAGAAACCTTATTGCTTCTACAATTTATGTATTGTTTTTTTTAAACCATGACCCCATAACAAGCTTAACTACATGACTGGTTTTATGGCCAGAATTTTCTATGATTATAATGCCTGAGTCTGACTTTTGGTTAGGAAACCCAAGTCATTTATTAATACTTAAGTCGTTTAGCAGGTGCCCCCATCCTTAGCGAGTTACATCCGGTACAGTCTTACAATCCAAGCAATTGTGGGGTTAAGTGTCTTGTTCAAGGAACCAACAGTGGGATTTGAACACTAGACCTTCTGGATCATAGTCTTTAGTGCTGTACTGCAGTACTTTAGAGCAAGGTTCTGAACTCTTAGCTGCTTGGATTGGATCATGTAAGACTGTAGTGTTTATCTACTATGTATTATATGTCTACTTAAGAGAATATAAGGCATTTCTGGAAAAAAATGACAAGTTCATCACGCCTTTCATTTCTGCATCAGGACCTAACGCTGTAACTTTGAACTTGAGGTGAATGTCTCGTTTTTTTAACATTAGTGCTTTTAACACATACCTTTGATGTGCGGTTTGCGGTCTATTGCTTAACAGCATGCCAGCACAATCTTAAAACATTTCCCCACAGGGACAATAAAGTCACTACTTGTACAAACCATAGCGAGGAGGAAAGCCGGACACACACTACGGTCGATAATCTGAGCCCATCTGTCTCCATCTCGCCACGATGCCAGTGATGACCTCTGCTCAGAGACGAGGAAGGAGTGGTGGAGCAGCTAGTTAACATCCTCCCTCTCCTCCCTTCCCCTCCCCACCCATTCTCTCTTTGTCCATGGCAGTTATTTACGAGCCCTTGCTCTAATGCATATTCCCCAGGCAGTGCTTGGTTGAGCACGGCCAACTTTTAGTGTGCCTCCATTATTCATAAGTATGCTCTAGGAGCATTTGGAAAATTGCTAATGCTTTCCCTCCACACCCTGCTTTTTCCTTATTTATATATTTATTTATTTATTGTTTCCTGGCACATAATCCATTTGGAGAAAGATACAGGAGTGAGCTGTCTAGCTGAATCCTGTTTCTCTTTGTCTGCATGTACTGATTTACTATAGAGAGAGAGAGAGAAACTGCTACAACTTTTTTCACCTCAAAAAAGGGGATCGATAAAGAGCCCGTATGATTGAACTGTATATTGTTAGGCATAAGAGGAATGAGACGTAATCTATGCTTAAACAGTCGTTTACCTATTATTTCTCATGGCAAAGGATTCCCTAATGTCAGTGGCCTCTTTCAGCAGGATAATGAACTTGCAAAACTGTGTTGACTTGGCCACCAATTTCCACACATTGCATTCTGATCGAGCATTTCCGTGGAATGTTCTGGCGAAACAGGTCCAATCCATGAAGGCCTCACATTTACATTTACAGTATTTAGCAGACGCCCTTATCCAGAGAGACTTACAAAAGTGCTTTTAGACATCAGTAACATAATCTATTCCTAATAATCAGGAATCTAAACAAGAATACATCTGAAACTGAAAAGGTTGTGTTTTTTTTTTTAGAACGTTAGAGAGATCTAGGAACTTAAAGGATACCTTTTTAACATCCTTGTGCCAATTACTACCGGACACCTAGAGATCTTGTGCAGTCCATGGCTCTAACCGCACTGTAAGGGGGACTCATACAATATATGGTAGGTGGTTTTAATATGATGGCTGACGTATATTTGGCTGTTCACGTGAAAAAAAGCTTAAGCCTAAAATCTGACCCCCGATAATGAATGTCTTGAGTCCTGGGAAAAACTTAAATGGCCTGACAAAAATGTTGCTTTATTTGTAGCTTCAGTAACTTAAAAAAAAAATTATCCAATCTTCCATCTTCAATCACTGAATTAATTCTGTGTTTCTCACTTAGGAAAGGAGTGGCCAATAAAGAACGCTAATAATGGAACCAATATATAATATATCAGACGCCACAGGAATGTCAGTGCAACAGCCATGTGATAATTACTAATCCATCATGAGGATGGAGAAGTCATCTAGGCATAAAATGTCTAGGCAGAGACGTTCAGTGACGATCAACCAGCATCCCAATGCATTCTAGGCATGAGCTGCCCAACAAAATTTATCAGCAATTTACATTTTACATTTGCATCATTTAGCAGATGCCCTTATCCAGAGCAACTTACAACTCATACAGTCTTACAATTCAAGCAATGGTGGGTTAAGGGCCTTGCTTAAGGACCCAACTGTGGTAGCTTGGTAGAGGTGGGATTCGAACAATAGACCATCAGGTACAGAGTCCAGTACCTTAACCGCTAGGCTACCGCAGTCACAGGTAACATTATTCCCCCTATTTATTCCAAAAATCACATACAAAAAATTGAATTTGATCAGGTTGCTCAGACTTTTGCATATAATTCAAGCAAATACTATTTAATATTGAGATAACCAGTAAGGCAAAGCTGTGAAGTGTACATGTTTACATTTACACTATTGCTGGATGCTATACTGGTTTATGCTGTGTTCAGTTTTTAATTTCCTGTACGTATAAATTTGTCATATACCAGCTTAAAAAATGTGATGCAAATATGTGGTCATACTGCCCAGCACTAGTTTACAGTGTGTAGCAGACGCACTGTGATTCCTGTGATTTACAGCTAATACATTTTACAAGGTACACTTAAAGCACCTCAAGCCTAAGATCCTTGCTTTAGGGGCCCCAACTCTGGAATTTTCCCTAGTGCAATATAAACCAGACATGTTAATCGTCTGGTCAATAGCCAAGGACCTTAACCACTGAGCTACCACCGCTCACATGCATAGCTAGAAGGACATACCTCTGCAGAACGTCATAATTGTAAGTTTATAAACCGTGGCAAAAAGTCATGTGGGAGCACCGCATGATCCCCAACTGAGCCCTCATAGAAGATTGGAGACAGTGATTTAGTGACCATCTCAGGATGAACCCTCCTAGCAAAAATAAAGTTAAAACAAGCAGTAAATCGGTGCACTTTTCACATGTCATCTTTATAGCATAAAAACATCATGCTGGGAGTTCGAAGGAAAATAAACATTACAAATCAAGAGCTTCAGCACTTTCTACCCAAGATTCTGGTAAAACAGACTTGCTTTAGCTTTTTAGTTTGTGGGTTAGTTATAACCGGCCTCAGAGCGCTGGTACGCAGTCAACAGATCTTCCTTTGACGTCCTCTGACCTCAAAATTACACACTGAGCTCATTCATTACCCCTCAAATACCCTTCCACTCTTCTTTTTATCATTTTTCCAGACTGTGTTTAACTCTCACTGAAAACAGAATTCTGGTCTGTTTGTGTTTATGCAAATATAGAAGAAATTGAGAGCCTTGGGAGTGCCTCTGCAAGTCCAAGTGTGCTGACGGAAAAGTACCCGGCAACAACTGGCCTATTAAGATTTATTTGACTTAGCAGAATATCAAAAGGCAGGTCATTAGGTTTTTCAACTGAGAGAAATGAAGCTTCAAGGTGCACTAATATCCTCTAGTGAAGTGCTTAAACCGAGAGCAATGGCCTTCACTGAATGTATAGCCTTGCGGATGTTGTTTTGGCAGAGTAAATGAGAAGTTCACAAATTAGCAAATATAAATTCCTTCCAAAGGTCAGTGCTGCTACTAAAAACTTAAGAACAAACGAAAAACAATATTAAACCACTTTAATATTATATAATATATAGACTATAATGCATTACAGACAATACAACATCATGAATAGCATACTATATATATAATATAATAAATATATAGTTAATATTAGTTAGTATATATACACTAGTATATAGTTAGTATATGGGTATATATATATATATGATATATATACACATATACATATACATACAGGAATGGCAAAGTCTATTTTATTATACATCTTATTCATTTTTTGCCACATTATGATATTGTATGGTAATCATAATAAAAGCGAAAAATATTGTAACAAAAGTTTCACCTCATGCTGCCCACCCATTGTTTGAACCTAGTTCTGTTTCCAACCGGTGAGCCACAGAACCAACATCAATTGGTTCTATTCCAATTTAGAATTAGCAAGGGCGTCCACAAGTTAACACTCAAACACAGAGTTTTCACACAAATACAATATGGGGTTTCAAACAAGCGCTCAAGAGATCCAAAGTTCGTATTTAATGAAATTACCAATAACGGATAGGCAAAGCAAGGGTGAAAAAAAGAAAGAAACTGGATGAATTGGACCCTTTCAATGCAGAGCACAGCCACTGACGGCTTCATGGGGCCTTGGAAGAAAAAAGCAATTTGCTTCAGATTTATAGCATTATGGAAAAACACAGGGGGAGGTGCAATCTCTCCCATTATCTCTGGGAAGCCAGTGGCTGCTTTCTTATGTGCTTTGAATGATTCTGGCTGACGGAGGTACACTTGGGAAATGTAGTGACCCGAACCCCTTGGGTGATCCATCACCATGTGAGATACGTTGTTTCCAATTGTTTTTCTGGGCATATCTGCAAGGGAGGAGAAAATGTCACAGCGACAAATAACTTAGGTTCACTTTGTCTCTTATGACACCTCTGTGCTGCAACACTGATATTCTCTTATTCCTATAGAGTCACGGCACCGGGGCGTAGAAGCATAGCCACTCTGAATGACTCCACATAGTGGATTCTAAATGTAAGGGTTTTAGCCCCACAGTTTTTCATGTGAGGATGACCTTCAAGGGTTAGAGTCAACCCAATTCATATTGCTGCATAGAAAGTAAACAGCCTTGGAAACAAATCTAAAATATAGACTAATATCTAACGCAAGTGACTCACATCTGTGTATTATACTGAGTCAAACACTTTAGCGAACAAAGATCCTTTTTACATCAAACATAATGCAACTAAGTCTGATGTTAGAAATAATCTAAAAAAAGCAAAACAATCAATTAATAAAAGAATTACAAACAAAAAAGCAGCAGCAATAGCATTCAAAATTAAAACCACGTTATTAATGTGCAATATAGAAAAAAATCTATATATCTTGATATTTTCTCGGATTTTGTCAATAACGATAAGTAGACAATATTTAGCCAGTGTATATATTGGGTCTAAATCATTTAAAAGCCGTTTGGGCTCATCTCTCCCAGTCTCCTGAATTGGTGACAGCTTTTGTTAAGGATTGTAAAAATTAATGATTTAATTCGATTTACGATACCGAGTTCCTGATTTGATTTTCTCAACTGATTTTAAATTAGACAAAAGACATTCCTTTGCACAATAAAACTTTTAGTCCCTTGCTATCAAATAAATTATAAAAAGCATTAGGTTTCAAATTGTAAAAAATGCTTTAGTCCTAATGTAACTTTATCAATGACAATAAAGGCAATGTCTTAGTTATCTTACTGTAGCTTCACTATGAATAAAATAACTGGGGAAACAGAGACCTTTTTATTTTCTGAAGAATAAAAATTCAAAATAATCCATACTTTTCCTGGATCAGAATTTAAACACAAACACTTCATTCTTCTGCAATTAAACTTAAAATTGAACACTGAGCATCTAGTGTTCAGAACTGGAATTGCATCTTGTCACTTGCATCGTTACACCCCTATTTATGTCTTTTCTTGTCAGTAGACACTTTTTTTTTTTACTGAATGATTCCTGAAGGTTTGCTGAGTATGTTTTGTGTTGGCACTTTGGCTGGTTTAAGCCTGTCAAAGATAGTTAACTCCCAAATTGTATTATTATCCTTATACAACTAACAGTCGTTAGTTTGCAAGTATTAAAAATTCTAAAGAGTTTGCAGATTGTTGTCTTTTGAATAACATCTGTCTTTTAAAAACCAAGCCACCTCCATGTCAGTGAGGACTGAATCTCATAATGTAGACTATAGGGCTGTTGGTGTCTGTATTTTGTCTACTGGAGTTGTTTGTTCACTTATTTTTAACTTCAGTCATGCGGGGTATTTTGTTGTTACTGTAGGTAGAATGCAAACTTCAGTTGTGGCGTTAGCATTCTGCATTATCTCAGTGCGCAGAAGTCTATTCGACGGTTGCATGATGCAGTAAATACATGAGCTCTTAAAATGTGTTTTTGACTGGCGTACTTAATAATGTTAGCACACATATTGGTAAAGCAACAATTAAGATATTAACATAAACGATCCAAATCGTTCACCCCAACACATGCACGTGTTTGGCAACAGTATTTTTTTTTCATTATTATTTTTAAAAAGTTTGAGTGCTGTGATGAAATTCCATGTTTTGCTCTTCTTCAGTTGCTGTGCCTGCATTGCTTACAAAGACAACAGGTAACGCTACACTTTCTCGGCTTCAACAGAACAGAAACGGCCAGAGCGTTTTTAGAACATTCAGGAATGCTGTCCCCCACCCCCCATCTACTTTAGCTTAAGATAATAAGGCATGGCCAGCTGGAAGCAGTCAGAGGGTTTCCTGTCTTTCCTCTCACTTCCACTTTCTGTCTCAAGGGCCTCCGTCATGGATACTCAAACTCATCAGTCACCCAGAGAAACCAGCAATCTTCCTTCAAAATCACAAAACCTTGCTAGACAAAATAACCAACCGTTCAGGTGGTTTCATCACATAGATACGCTATTCTCATTTCTTCAAGAGTTTTTAAAGAGACAAAAGCCTAGAGTGGCAAGAAAATAAGGCTTTTTTTAAACATACAAGCACTCAATCAAATAAATGCCAGCTCTACCCTGAAGCAAATGGATGACAGCTCACAGATGCACCCAAAAGCAATGAAAACAGCAAGCCCACAATCGTGTTAGAGTTGACTCCTCAGTGTCCGGCTCAGCAGATGGAACGGGACCACCGTGACGTTTCGCTCTGACAGATGTCGGAAACTGAATAAACAGAAAAGTCTCACAAAGCACTTCAAACAGCTCTCGTATGGCTTTCCAACTGAGACTTGAATCCGGAAAGGAAAAAACTTTCATGACAGACAACTATGGCCCATGAGATGAAATGCTCACTGCCATTATAGGAGGGACAGACTTCAGTCCTCAAGCGTCCTTCGAGATACGTCGGAATCATTTTTATTTACTGTGCAGCATAGACGTCAACCTGGAAATGACTCATGAGTGTGATGAAGGAGAAGCGTGATGCTTTCATTTATGTGCCACGATTAATGAGCTGAATATCTCATGGTGTGTAAATGTCCGTACTGATGCTCATAAACATGTGTTATAAGTATATATAATCTAATTAACATTTATTAGCTCAAGAAGATTTTCACTGCCATGCTTGGACCAAAGTAAAGACTTTATGCCTGACTGCATACACTGACGTTAAACTATAAGTTAAATATGATCTATGCTGGATGGTATTAAACCATTAATGCAAAGTCTACCATGAACACTGCCCATTTTTAGCTAGATTAATGAAGATTTGGATAGAAAGCAAACCATTGCTGTAGAAGCATAGTCTAGACCAGTGAATCCAGGTTTTTTGGTTGCATGGGTATTGAGGCAATTTTGAGAAAATGCATACATAAATGCATACATAATGTATGTCATTTCCACTGTAAAGGTAATATATTTTGTCAGGAAAACACTAGCAAGTGAAATTAATTCACTTGGAGCGGCACGGTCCCTCTGTGAGTAGCGCTATCGCCTCACAGCAAAAAGGTACTGGGTTCAGTCCCTGGTGGAGTGGTCTGGTCCTTACTTTGTGGAGTCTGCATTTCCTCCACGTGCACATGTGGGTTTACTCCGGTTGCCTTCCACAGTCCAAAGACGTGTGTTATGTTAATTGGTGTCTCTAAAAGTGCCTATAGAGTGTGAATATGTGTGTGTGAGTGTTTGCACCCTGTGATGGATTGGCGCCCTGTCTACAGTTGTTCCTGCATCGCCCCCTACGCCATCCGCTAGGCATCAGCTTTTCCACGACCATGTCCAAAATAAAGCAGATGATGAAATGAATCAATTAACTAACTAACACTTTAATATTTAACCTCTCTTCATGCAACATTCTTACAACAACACAGACCAGTTCCATTTCTCAGAGATTTTGACCATACATTGACTGTGTGTGTGTGTGTGTGTGTGTGTGTGTGTGTGTATTCCCACCTCGTGATTCCT
>JAUZSU010028957.1:0-10483 GCA_034780255.1 Parotocinclus maculicauda | reverse complement strand
TATACTTAAATATCGTTACTACATTTCTTACCGTTGCCGATCTTCGCCTGTCTCTCGTTTTCGCCTTCGCCTCGCCCTTATCAGATCCTGTTTGCCCGTGATTCTCTGGTACCGACTCTGGACTGTTCTGGTTTTCAGTATTTGCCTGCCATTTTGTGGATTAAAAGCCTGATTTTTGCAAGTCTGAGTTTGCCTCCGCTGTTCTCCACATCCTCGTCTGACAGATATATGCAATACATTCTGAAATCCATCAGACCTTTTTATTGTGCAGTCTTGTGCTAAAATAATAATAATTAAAAAAACTAAAACAGTGCATTGACATACAGTAAGTATTCAGACCTTTCAGTCAGTACTTAGTTAAAATACCGTTTGCAGGGATTACAACCTCCAGTCTTCATGGGCATGCTGCCACAAGTTTTGCATGCCTGGATTTAAGGATTTTCTGCCATTCTTCTTTGTAGATACTCTCAAACTCTGTCAGGTTTGATGAGGTCTCTCCAGAGATGTTTGACTGGGTTCAGGACATCGTTCTGGATGTGCCACTTAAGGACTTTCACAGTGTTGTTCGTAAGCCACTCCTGCGTTATCCTGGCTGTCATTGTTTTTTGGAAGGTGAACCTTCGGCCCAGTTTGAGGTCCTGATTACTATCTCTGTTCTTTCCCCTTTCAGCTGTTGCTTAATCCAGACCGGTCTCCCTGTCCCAGTTGCTGAAAAACACCCATAGAGCATGATGCAGCAATCACCATGCTTCACTGTAAAAATGGTATTAGGCAGGTAATAAGCAGTGCCTGGTTTCCTCCAGACATTACACTCAAAAGCTCTTAAAAAGTCTTGATTTAATCAAACCAGAAAATATTGGTTCTCACAGTTGGAGAGGCTGCCAGGTGAGCTTTAGTGCGTCTTTCTCTAAAGATAATCTTTTGTCTGACCTCTCTTCCATAAAGCCCAGATTGATAGAGTGCTGCAGTAATGGTTGTCCCCATCTGGACATTTCCCCTATTTCCCCACAGAACCTTTGGAGCTAAGCCAATGTGATCATCGGATTCATAGGTGTGTCTTCATATTTTTAATATGTTTGAATATGTTTAATCACTGAATTTACCACAGGTTGTCAGATCTTGAATTCTAAAGTTCTGTTTTCACTTTGGTATTATGGAGTATTTATTGCAGAATTATGGGGAAACTTTAATTGAATGCATTACATATGTACTACATGTTTCTGGAACCAAAGATTAGACTGAAAATGAGCTATAAAACAAATACATTTCTTGGGGGTTTAGAGCGAAGCAGTCTGAGGATATGCATTGCATTATGGGCAGATTATATTAAGAGCCAAGACCCTCCTTTGATGTTGCAAAGGTAATGCATCATCCAATCGACACATCAAAGGCTCTGTTAAAAATGTATGGCATGCACAGCTAAAAATAATGAGTTAGGAGCTAAAAAATAAAGATCAATTGATTTTATACACAGCCCCACTTCAAAGTCTCAACTTTAGCAGTAAAAGAAAATGTACTGGGTCCGCATTGAGTTACCTAATTGCATCCGCTGTACAAGTGAAGAGCTGATAAGAAGGTAGTCAGTCAGCCCAATAAGAGTGCAGCCGTTATGATGTAGCTAAATGTGCATGCCCCGGTAATAGAAGATAATGACCATGCAGTTCTGAGAAGTGGAAGTGTAATAGATAGACCAAATGCCATTTTGAATTTTTGTATATACAGAGATATGTTGCTCATGCTTTATTAAAGGATACAGTTGTTATGCTGGCAATATTTTCAACAAAAGCTGGTGTCTGAAAAAGGGTAATGTGTGGAAATGCATTATTTAGGCCACTACAGTAAAAAAAAAATATTAAGCATTATTAACACGCAAAGGATTTTTCTTGAACTCTCCAACCTAAAGTGACTGCTTTAGATTGGGCACATTAGTACACATGGATTTATTTTGCAGAGTTAGTTTTATTGAATATAATCCAAGAAATGTGAAGTAATTTTTATCCTAAGTCAATGAATGTAACCAGGCTGAATCTCCCAGGCATCAATAAATCAGAAGAGATTGGAGGTTTGGATGGGAAATATAGAGAACTATTTTTTTTGCCCTACATGCAGTGGAACCAGATTAGGACATGTCCATTGGGAATCAACCCTGTGCTGGTGTTTGTTTAATGAATTGTGGAACGAAATGCAAAATGTATCAGTATCCATTTGCTCATTTATGAGACTTCTCTGTGACACTGATACAGCAGGACAGCATTCTGGCTCAGCTGGAGAAGACTTGGCGTCCTTTGGGAAAGGAGGTCGCAGGCCTGGGGCGCACAGCTGGAGTGGGAGTAGTTGGGCTGAGGGCCTATTGGAAATAAGGGGTGAAGGACATGTTATGTCTCAGCGGGGCAGCGATCTGTTCAGCAAGAAGGGACATGAATAATGGAGTGTAAGCTGGAACCCCTAGTAGAGCGGAGAAAAGGGTGCGGAATGCTAAGAGCATGATGGGGCCTTGGTGGGAAGCCAGTGATCATGGGAAGTAGGACCTGGCAAAGTAGAACAAGCATGAACATGTTCCCACTCTAATGCTGATATTATTCTTATTTGGATCAAAAACTATATCATACCCTCCACGAGAGTAGGACCTCTTACAGCTTCACATATATATTATCCATTTAAGGCTTGTTTATTCACACTATGACAAGATCCTTCTATTCCAAGTAAATAAAGAAACATAGGCACTACAAGATCCAGCTGTATAGCAGTAGATATCATGTCTGCATGTTTGAAGTCAGCCAGAGGAACATGTTTTGATATAAGATAATCTCAAGGGATTGATCTGTAGCTTCAAATTCTGACACCAACAATAATGGTAAAATGTATTATGTAACTATGTGAGATTAAAAAATCTAAATATGTTAAGTGTATAAATGCGTTAATAAATACAATTTAATGGTTCATGTACAGACAGACTAGAGGTTGGGAAGATCTAGAGAGCATCAGAACAGCTCTGCTGTGCTAGATTTCCCAAGAAGTCAGAGTGCACCTGTTTTAGCTATTGCTGTGATATAAATAAACATGTAAAAGCAAGTGTGTGTAAAAAAAATTAATCTAGAGTGCAGTGAACCCAATAAATGCAGCAATTTTACTCCTTTGTCCAAAAGAGCATTGTTGCTATTAGAGTGGTGCTTGCAATTTGTGCAGTTATGAAACTTTTAGAACGTCCTATTGTTTTGCACAATTACAATATAAAGTCAAACATTTGTGGATTCTCATTCTAGTATTGAGCTTTATTATTTTAGGAACATTGATTTGTAAGACATTTATAACATAAGCATGCATTTTGGATTATTAATGGACATAGTGACAGTAAGTGGGCTGTACAGAAACCCAAATAACTTTTATAGGCATCCCAGAAGTTTAATTCTGGGATGTAGTGGGATATCCTCACAGGAACTGCTCACTTTGACATTTCCATTTGATTAATGTCAGGGCTGGATTTCCAAAATTATTTGGTGGAATGACTTGTTTGCTTAGAACTATTGTTATGCTCCTTGGCAGTGTACTGATATTGTCCTGTAGAACTCATTCGAATCATAATATACATTGCCAGGTTTCAAAATAATACTGAAATCTGTCTAACAATGGCCGATATAAACTATATCATAAGATAATAATAATTAAATATAATAAACTATTAAAATCCTAAATATAATTAATAATATTTCATTTCAAATGTTGAGGGATAAATACTGAGAATAAATAAATTTTAACACATCTGGACTGAGAGTAAATGATGGGACCAGGAACAGCCTAAATGGCTCTCTTCAGACCCTTTTCTCTTTCCACAGCAGGCTGCCTGCTTTCCCTTTATAAACCCTCCTTCCTGTTCAATTCCTTGTCAGGTTTTGTCTTCCCTTACTTGTCAGGTGGTTCCTGTTCCTGGCTCCCGTTGTTCTTGTCCCTCCTGGTGCTCTTATTTCGGTTTTTGTGTTCTTTGTTAACTTTTGGCTGTAGCTCTCTGTCTGTCTGTGCTGTAGTGTTCCACATTAGCTTTTAGTATTTGTATTGCATATAGTCATGTGTAAGCACTTTACGTCATCTCATCTGTCATGTTTTCAGCACTGATATTTTTGTAATACTGTCTTACTTGCACTTACAGTGTATCACAAAAGTGAGTACACCCCTCACATTTCTGCAGATGTTTAAGTATATCTTTTCATAAGACAACACTGACAAAATGACACTTTGACACAATTAAAAGTAGTCTGTGTGCAGCTTATATAACAGTGTAAATGTATTAATCCCTCAAAATAACTCAATATACAGCCATTAATGTCTAAACCACTGGCAACAAAAGTAAATATACCCTTTAGTGAAAGGTCCTGAAGTGACAATATTTTGTGTGGCCACCATTATCTTCCAGAACTTCCTTAACTCTCCTGCGCATGGAGTTTATTAGAGCTTCACAGGTTGCCACTGGAATGCTTTTCCACTCCTCCATGACGACATCTCAAAGTTGCCGGATATTTGAAACTTTGCCCTCCTCCACCTTCCGCTTGAGGATGCCCCAAATATGTTCTATTGGGTTTACTTCTGGAGACATCCTGGGCCAGTCCATCACCCTTAACCTCAGCCTCTTGAATAAAGCAGTGGTCATCTTAGAGGTGTGTTTGAAGTCATTATCATGCTGGAACACTGCCCTGTGACCCAGTTTCCAGAGGGATGGGATCATGCTCTGATTCAGTATTTCACAGTACATATTGGAGTTCATGTGTCCCTCAATGAACTATTAGTCCCCAACACCTGCTGCACTCATGCAGCCCCAGAACATGGCATTCCCACCACCATGCTTGACTGTATGCATGACACACTCATCTTTGTACTCCTCACCTGTTTGCTGCCACACATGCTTGAGACCATCTGAACCAAACAAATTAATCTTGGTCTTATTAAGTTCAAGTGGCTTTATTGTCATTACAACCATATACAGTGGTATACAGTATACAGTGAAACGAAACAATGTTCCTCCAGGACCAAGGTGCTACATAAAACAGTAAACTTCACAACATAAAGTGCACGTGTGCAGCATGTGCAATACAAGACATTAAACAAATACAGAAACAAAAACACTATAAATAACAATTAACAAAAAACACAAGGTAACAGCGCAGATAGCCCACTAATAGTGTGAGCAGATAGGTGCAGATATGTCCATTATTCAATATAAACAGTGTAACCAATATTTGTTGTGATATAGCATTCATGCTATTTGTGTAATTGACAGAAGGAGATTGTGTGTGTGTGTGTGTGTGTGTGTGTGTGTGTGTGTGTGTGTGTGTGTGACAGAGATGTTCATACCAGACTCTGGTTGTTCATGAGTCTGATAGCTTGGGGGAAGAAACAATTGCACAGTCTGGATGTGAGGACCCGGATGCTACAGTACCTTTTCCCAGATGGTATAAGGGTGAAAAGTTTGTGTGAGGGGTGTGTCTGGTCACCTACAATGTTGGCATCCCTGACATCAACTGTGGCAGTATTGATTACTCCAGCATAAAACCAGCTGATGTTTAATTATTCCACAACTAATAGTACATGGTAACAATATTTCAACATGCTTGGAAAGATACTTTCAAGAGGAGCTGGATAAAATAATATTTCAGAGGCTGAGCTATACCTCAGATTTCTTGCCTGAATTGACCCATACTTCCAAACTGGATTACAGAGTCAGGATGATATTGGTCAGGAGATATACCCAGAGGCCAGTGGAGACTTTGAAGGACTTGCCTAGCTCAAATTATGTGATTTGTCCATTTGACAACAATCTTATGAGCTTTACACAAAGCATGACAGAGTTACAAAAATATATTTTTTAAATAAATAGTGTTATAAATATCTTTGATGAAGGCTTTATGGTCAGACGAACTTTTGGACTGAAATCCAAGCACCATGTGTTGCAAAACACAGTATACCATTATCAATTCCCTGTACCTTCATACTTAATAAATGTGGTGGCAATATTCTGTTGTGGTGGTGTCCTACTTTAGTGGGAACTTAAGGTTTTGATTTCAGGCTGTAAGCCAAAATGATATGTATGATTTGCACTGCATGTGTATTATATTAACAGTCTTTGTTTATGCTTTACATGTAAATAATTCACTCTCACTGCTTATGTAACTGCAAATGCAGCTTGCTTGTTTAGATCTTTCTACTCTACCACAAGGTGAGAAGTGGTTAGGACTGAAAAGACCCTTGGCAGTTTGATCCCATTTGAGTTTGCATGTCTGGCCTGTGTCTGTACGGGTTTCTTAGTTCAGTTCTGTTTTCCTTTCTCATTCCAAAGACATGTGTTAGGTCATCTGGCATATTTGAAGTGTTTACATCTGAGTGGGTGTCCTGCAGCTTACAAATGCAACTTATCCTGGGTTGATTCTTATCTTGTTCCCTATGATACTTGTTAGGCCTTGAGTAGGTATGAAATCAACTTTATAAAGTAATTTTTCCTTATGAAAAATGAGTGAAAACTTTTTTTCCCCCTAAGACCACTAAGAATTAATAATGACATGATATCATTTTACATATTAGTAGTAATGACAGCTGCGTGTTTGTTTTTTTGCAAAATGTAGCTTTATATAGCTTTTTAAAAGTGAAAAATGTATTTATTGTAACATTTGTACAATTGTTTACTATCAGAATTTACATAATAGTTGGTTTATGTGGTCAACATGTAGATAGTACAGTCGTTATAGGGATGCGTATATGTAATATGTAAATAATAATTATCTAGATATTGTGCATTATATGCATTAAGAATATGACTAATTTAAAATGTATTGGATTTGTATATTTAATTTGAGTGTTTGTTATGATTTCATTATTATATTGAAATTTACAAATTGCAACTGCAACCTCAAAGTGTGGAAGTTATTTGTTCAAAACATCTGAGTCGCTCCATAGTATTATTGTTGCTTTTTGCTGTTACAGATTATACAGTGGTTTTTATGAAAAAAAAGAGTCCACGCTTTAGACTGGTGCAGATGAAAAGTGGATGAAAACACTAGCTGTGGGGGATGGGTTGGTTCAGCACTGCAGCATACCATGTCATGTTTTCATCTTCAGTCCACTGTTAAAGCACAGTTTTGATTATATATATGTATTAAGAGAGAGATTTTCAATTTAGTTTGTTTGACTAATTTGAGCTAATCTCTAGTGAATGATAGTTTTACCTTTGGTTCCCCCTTTATGGCACCACATAATATGATATAATAGAAAACCAGCAATAACCAGCTGAAAACTATAGGATTCTGCATTAGTCACACGTTTACAGCTGTTAAATTCCATCTTGTTTTTGTCCAGTTCTTAGAATATAGAAGCGTTTATGAAATCTTGCTTTGCTACTAAGGCTTTCATTGGTAATCAAGATGATATATAATTTAGAATTATTGATTGTTTGAGGCTTTTTTGAGGCATAGCACCAGCTGTAGACTTGAGCTATCATTGATTTTGCTAATATTCATTAAATATATAGAACATAATAATAACATTTGTTCTGTGTATGTAGAATGGTAATATATAAGGTCTATGTTCTTTTTATATTGTGGTTCTACACATTCTGTGGGATGTCATGGACATGAACTCTTATGGACACATACTGAACTAAACCAGATCCCTTTGATTCCTTATGATTTCAGACATTCCTTATGATTGTAGACAAGGTGGTGTATGATTTGCCCTCATAGAGAGAGACTTGTGGAGGGGGAGAACTTTTTGTCTTCTTCTTGTGGCCAAAACAAAAACAGACTGTCACCATAGTTACATCCCCAGGCACAGGAAATTCCCATCTGTGAAGCATGTCAAACAGCTTGAGCACCGCTAAACTAGCCCATACTCTCTGATATATATTCCATGTACAGCTAAATCACATATGTCTCCATTTTGCAATAGCTGACTTGGATTTGATTTCTGTAAATGTGAAGGTATTCACTTTAAATACATCTAATGTAATAAACAGCAGCTTGTTTGATTCTTAGTGTGGTTTTATTTTCCAGGAAAGGTGAGTCAGGATGTGGGATTTCGGAGCAGGAATAGCATGCATGTGATAAATAGCTAGCGGAATTCACTGACCTACTGCCAGGGATAAAGTCCTAGAACTCTCTTGCTGAAGTCCATCTGCCTGAATCTGTCATAATAACTTCCCAGAGTCATTTGACGGGACAACATGCTACTCTGTGAAATATCTCAAGAGTTACATAAGATTCTGAGGACGTCTGCTAGGTCAGTAAGAGAATGAACTGCATTTTGCAAGCATGAAGTGTCAATTCAAATTTCACAGATGCCTATTTCCACCATATTTTCTGTGAATCACCTACATCTAATCCAGACCATTCTTTCCTGACTCCATCTGCCCTTTCTTTCTTCTTTTATATTCAAATGTCCATCTGCTCTTGCTTGCAGTCCACTTATTTTTGGTGAAGCTTGGAGTCAGGGGGGTGATTATATTTTATGTGGAGCAAATGGTGCAATAACTATAATAATATGTCACAATTTTTATTCTGTGGGCACCTTAAACCTGGTAAATTTGAAGTCTTTTCTATGACACATAATCTTAAATTTCACTGAAGTGAACAGGGGACTGAATTCCACACCAGCCTCAGACATCATGTTTTCTAACCTGCACTGATTAAGGAGTAACATGAAAGGAATTGTATTGTCCAAGCAACAACTAACATAAATGGTTTTTATGTGTTTCTCGAGGGTTGGAAGCATCTGTTTCCTGAGAAATAGGACATACAGTATATGTAACCAGTGTTTAACAAGCACAACTTTAGGTTCTATAGGTTTCGGATATATAGGTTTTTTTTATGGTTGATCTGTAGAGCACTCAGCCAGTATTATTGCTTGGGTGGATGGTTACCACATAACGGGTATTTTATCCTATTACTCTGTTTGATTGTCCTTTTGACCATTACTGAGAGGAGCCACAATTTAAACAAAACAAATCAATGTGGCCCATACAATGCATTGCTGGCAAATCAATTTGCGGCTCTTTTTCAGCAACTAAAAGCAATTATTTAGTCTAGGAAATGTTCTGGGTTGCAGGCAAACACAGTGATTATTGAGCACTGCGTATTTGTTGTGTTTGCAGGTGTCATTGTTAAAACCAGCCATCAATATAAATACAGGCTTGAGTAAGGAGAAAATGAGGATGGCAGAGGAAATGGAAAAAGGAAATGTAAGAATAGAAATTGCTTAAATAAAAAATAGTGGAATTTTAACATGGTGACTGGTGACTGGTGAAGATGCAATCTCTTATTATGAATCCCTATGCATACAGTATATGCCACAAGACATTGCTAACAAATCCATCCCACAGTCAACATCATTGCCAAAGTAATAAACATCAGGACCAGAGTATTTTTGTATATGGGTGCCTTTTGTTATTCAAATATCAACATTTTTGTCAGTTAATTCATGTATTAGAAAATAATACTAATGTCTAAGGCTATTCAACATGTGTTTATTGCAAGCTTTTCAAATTGCAGTGTAACTAGTTTAAACAATTTAAACATCAATGTTTTGTCAGAAATAAAAAGCTAGAACCCTGGTAGTGTATAACTGTATAGCAAAACAACCTGCTTCACCACCGAAACAAAAGATATCTATTTTTAATTTCATTCCAGTTATCCCAAAATTGGATTATTCACCATAGACTCTTTTTTTCTGTGACAGTGGTTATGTCAAAAATAAGCTGCTTTTCATAGCTAGCTCTTATAGTGTGCTCATTTTAATGATAATAACAAGCAAGACGGGCCAACAACTCTGGGGTTGGTAATTTATTGCAACTAGCTGATAACTCATAATGGTGTCTTGAACATTAAATGTAAATTAAGCTACTGTATTTGTGATCTAAATTAATTTTATTTATTTTCTCATGCTGAATAGCTGAATAGAAACAAGTTTACAGCTTGTAAATGCAAATATAAAGTTTGGTTTGAAGGTAGTACTATTGCTTATATCCCATATATTTTATATTTAAGCATCAGACCTTTAGAAATAATACTTTCCCATTACTAATTAATTATAAGGCTTATTCAACCCTCTTTTAATGTTTAGCAAAATGAAATTTGGACTTCCACTTTGTTAGGTTTTAGGTTTTTTTTTGCTTATGTGCTTATATCTTTGTAATGAAAAACATTGTATTACATTGAACTAAACTATTAACTAAAATGTTACAATAAATTAAAACACTAATTAGTCTAGTGAATAAAATAACTACACTGCTAGCCGTAATCTTTGGAATGCATGTTTCATCCCTATTTACTGCACACATAGTTAATCTCTTCTTTAAAAATGAGTTACATTCATTCTACTCCAGAAATATCAGCAGATGTTTGTTGGGGTCGTTTGTCACGTTCACACTTTGCTTTCATTTTAGATTGATTCTTGTGCTTACTTGGCCTTGAAATAAAATGTGTTTTGTTTCAGATCACTGATATGTCTT
>JAUZSU010028946.1:0-10483 GCA_034780255.1 Parotocinclus maculicauda | reverse complement strand
CCATCATCCTATAGGCAGCATCCTTCGACCACTGAGGAAGGATTAGATGATGACTAACACAAACTGTACAACAGATGAGCTGCTGTCTCTGACTTTACATCTACAAGGAGGAACAATAAGGCGGATATTGAAAATAAATTGGACAGTAAGTAAACTGTTTACAAAAAAAACTCCAGCAGCACTGTTGTATCTGATCCACTCATACAAGCAAAAAACACATCAGTGTCATTGACGTGCTGAGAATGATCCTCCACCCAAATAACACCTGATGTTTGCTGCTCCTGTAGGGGTTCCTGACCATAAGGGGTGAACATAATATGTAGAGAAACTGACGGACGATAGTCTTACATTATGATTAACTACAAAGCGCCCAAAGTTGATCACATTAAATGGGCAATGACTGTAAAAGTAAGGTGGCGTACCTAATGTAATGCAAGCACACATAAGCTTGGCATACAGCTGAGCACTGACTGCTGCTAGTGTGGATGGGTTTTTTTTCTTCACAATCCCAGTGGTGGGTGATGGTGCAGCGTGTCTGAGTCGCTGGGTTTGATTGGTTCGTGTGGCCGGGGTGAAGTCGCTCAGTTAGCAAGCTCTCCTCACAACTCCCTGAAGTCTCCTGCAAAGCGGCTCAACTCTGCAGAACGCATTACAACACCATTTCACACACACACACTTAAACACTTAAACCAGTACATGGGTGACTGAATTGCTAATGCTCCAGATTATTTTTTGATTCATACTCCACTGCCAATTTCTCTACGCTCCCATGCTGGCTGTAAGCCTTTTTTCAGGGTTGTATGATTGCCTGGAGTGAAAGACATTTCCTCAAAAAAGCATATCTACAGATCTCATATGTTATGAATCGATCAACACCATGATGTGCATTTTGTGTCCAGATCTATTTGTTTTTTAACATGTACACTGCTTACAAAAATAAGGGAATATTTTGTGAACAATTTGTGAGCAGTATATTATGCATCATATTTTGTCACACATTATGAATCAATTAACGGATTCTAAAACACTCTCTAAAATGATGCTCGGGTAGTGCAGCAGTAATTTTCTGGCACACCAGAGGATTACAGTGACTCAGCTTTGAGTCCCAATGGCACCTTGGAGCTGGGTTGGGCATCGCACAGGGGAGGCTGTTCTAGGAACCAGCAACAACAACTCCTGCTGGGCCCTGTGATGGACTGGGATCTTATCCAGAGTACATTTTCACCTGAATCCAGTGGAGACTGGACCTACCACACATCCCTAACCAAGTTATCTGGGAAAGAAAAAAAAAAAGAGCAGAATTTGACATAATTAAATAAGAGAGCTCTAAAAGTAGCTGAATCAGGGAATCTGACTTGTGAAATTTTCTCAAATGTCATGTTACCCAATCAGCATTAAAAAAACAAATATTATTTTACTTTTTCTATTTTTTATCCAGTGACCTGCCAAAGTCTGGACAGGTCAGTGCATTATATAAAGCCCACAAGGGAGCTTTTTGCGTTGCAGTGACAAGACCAACATTTAAGAGAGTAATAAAACCATATGTTAAATATGCATATAAACTCTTAAAATTATAAACTCTCTGGGCTCCACCTGTTTGAAATCTGAATGTCCTCCCTGTGTCTGCATGGGTGTTCTCTGGGTGCCAAAACATGCTTGTTAGATTAATTGATGTCCTGTGTCCCTGGCTAGGCACCAACTCTCCTGCTACTCAGACTAGAATAAGCAGATAAGACAATGAATGAATACTAATACTAACTATTAATATACAGTACTGTGTAAAAGTCTTAAAAGGCCATCATTAGATCATTGCTTTAGCAAATAATCTAATTATTTCTCGGTCTCTTTTTTAGAATACACCAATACAAAATAGAAATATCTTTGCATTATTAAAATAAAGCAGATAAAACACCTTATATAGGTTACAGTGGCAAGTACACTGCTCACAGAAATTTGGGGCTACTTCATTGTGGAATATTTCATTTTGAATTCTTATTATTATTATCTTTTAATTTTTGTGAGCAGTATATGTTGTGGGACCTTTCCATACACTTGAGCAATAGCAACTGGCAGCTTCAGTGGGATTTGACCCCTCTACAGTCTGAAGAAGCTTGATCAGGAATGGTCTTTATGAAAGGGTAGAAGCCAGTATACCGCTTTATAGGGGAGGTCACAATAAATACCATTTAAAAATGAAATATCTTCTCATTTTTGTGAGGTGTGTGTGTGTGTGTGTACACTGCGCACAAAAATTAGGGAATATTTCAACTGCATTTTTGTGAAAAATGTGTATATATACAGTCGTTATACACCAGCCTAATGGCAGAAAAAAGCACTTGCACAGCTCTGTATATACAAAAGTATTAACAACCAAGAACCCACTTTTTAGGGAAAGTCATTCTAAATACTTTTTACAGTTTCACATTAAAACATCATCCTTAATTTCCAGCAAGCGCTTTATCCTTCTGATGGTCTCACTGGGTAGATTCTAACTGGGAACCCTGGGCACAAGGCAGAGACACAAATGACATCTACCACTCAATCATGTGCTCACTTGGGGCGGTTTATAGTATTTGTTTCAACTATTGACATAAAAACCTACAGCAACCAGTAAGAACGTGCCAAACTAGTGCATTGATCAAACCTTGAAACTGGGATTTGAAAATTTCAATAACGTTGAATGAATGAAGACAAAGTGTTTTTTTAAGCAAATGCTTTTCAGTTTTCACAAGGCCTTTTATCTGAATGACAGAACAGCATACAGAGATGCATGAGAGGTTCATGTGGGTTCATCAGAGCGCTCTGGATTCTGGTGCTCTGGAGTCTCTCATAAAATGAAAAACACATTCTGGTATAAAACTTCTCTAAATGCTCTCAGTGCGTGCGCACACACACACACACACACACACACACACAATCTGTCAGCTTCATTCCCGTTAATACAAGGTGCGGCAGCACTGGAGGACAGATACAATGCAGCACGGAGCCAATTAAGTCGACCAAGGACAAGCTGAGGGAGCTCGGTGCCTTGTCGGTCACGTGACTCTCACATGAATGCACACTCGCTCTGTCCTTTCTTCATTAGAAGCACACGATAGAGAGTAGGGTCATGGTAGAGATACTTTCTGGTTTAATATGCAAAGTGTTCGTGGTCTTTGCCAAGCTTTTAGATCAATAAAGCAATGAAACAATCTTAAGCATTCCTAATCAGTGCTAATCTCCAGTTAATGGAAACGGCAGTAGCTGAGGTCCTGGTTCCAAAACCAGGCGGCGTTTGTACCTGATGGTACCTGTTTATACAAAGCTGTGTTGGTCTGGCACTCTGTCCAGGGTGGGTGTCTGCCTGTGTTGAGCCAATTCTGGCAATCTCTTGGTGGCACTAGTGCCCATTAAATGCCACTCATACAGTCTGAGGGAAAATGGGCAAGGGTTCAAGGGCCATAAACATTAGAGAAGTAGCTTATAAGTATGTATGTGTATAGATTTGTTGTTTAAGCAGCGCTCTATTGCCATATATAACAGAGTCCATATCCTCTTTTCCACTGATCTTCATTTCACTCTTTCTGAGCTTTACCATTTCTTAGCCTTTTCACCTTGTTCCCTTTCTGAAACAGTGGTTGCTTGGCTGCTACCCTTTCAAAAACACTTCCTGCTCCAACTACTTCATACTGCAAAAGAGGTCACACTAAATGCCTACCACTGTAGCTTATAGAAGCAATGTACTGTATCTGGCTGTTTCTTTTCTTATCCACCTATTCTAGGCAGGGTCACGTGAGAGCCGGTGCCCAGCCGGTGCCCAGACAGTGCCCAGCCACAACACAAGACAGGGCACCAATCTACCCATTCTCATACACTAATGTCACTTTGAAAACAACCAAATTGGGCTAAAACACATCTTTGGAATGTGGAAATAAACCGGAGTACCCGGGAAAACCCCACGCTAGCACGACATGAAAACTAAACACAGACAGAGCTCAGGGTCAGGCTGGTACCGGGGATCTTGGCGCTGTGAATCCTCAAATGCCATCATGACCCCTAAAGGGTTTACTCTAGCCTGTGCATAATTTTTAATTGTAGCCTTTTAATTAGATGTGCCAAATTATTACAGCAGGGACGCATCTTCTATAACAATATTTATTTTAGGGCATAACTTATTCTTTTTTGTATTGGACTTTTAAAAAAATCTTTTTCAATTAATTATTGTGCTATATATGATCATTGTGTCACATTATTAGTTATACCCCTGTCAAAAAACGTCGAATGAATACGTACCTAAAAGCTCCTAAAAACAACAGCAGAGTTCCAATAATTCTGGAGCTGACTGTACATCACATGGCAGTGTACTAAAAATGGAAATAGGGGGTTAATGTGAAGTATTAAACATTTGAGGTAATATATTTGAAACATTTTGTACAACATGCATACTTATTACTATTAAATGACAGTAGGTTATATGCACGCTGCGGCACTGTTACGCCTGCGGTCCATTTCCTCTGGGGTTAAGTCCAGGGCCCTGCAACCCTGAGGAGGAAAAGCAGTGTTACAGTATGAAAGTTTTTTTTTAATAAATGTACTTACTTATTTGCAAGCTACACGACCCTACACTTTGAAGCACAAAATGGATTTTATGGGAGGCATTTTCTAAAATTGTACCCTGCTAAATGATTTTTAGATCAGCCTGTGAAGGCTTTTCGGCAGGAACATTGAAATAAATGCAGAGCAGTAAAAAAAGACCTGAGCAAATTATATGATTACCTGTGCTTGCTCCTTTATGAGGTCTTACTAGAAGATAAAAGATTGAAGAATATTGTATAGCAGTTTCCTTTAATGCCTTGATGTTGCATGTGAGAGGTACACCATGTCTTATTTAGAAAAAGAAACATGTTTTAAAGGCTATTAAACATCCAGGAATGTTTTTTTTGGAGAAAGCAGACAGCGACTTTAGATCCTGATTTACTAAGCTCCATCGTGTGTGTGTGTGTGTGTCTGTGTGTCTGTGTGTATGCGTGCATTCAGAGAGTAGAGATGTCATTGTGAGCATCAAATGCCTGCACAAGAATGACAAGATTAGGCTTTTTCCATTTGGGGGAGCCGTCTAGTTTGCTTTTTAAAATATAAATCTTTTATTTGGAAAAAAAAATTTAACAAGCCAAAAACATTTGCTTTAGATTATTTAGCACTGGAAAATAATTATAGTGAGTGAAAGGCAAACTTAAAATGTGTGTTTGTGTATGGGTCATGTTTATACATGGTGGGATCCAAATGAAATATCTGGCGTTTATCTACCTTGTGGGAAGATTTTGCTGGTCTGGATTTTTTTTTTAAACAGTAATGACAATTTTATTTAAAAAATCCAAATTTAGGTTTCTAAGTTGTGGATGTAGCATTTATTAGCTACAGCAATCGTGTGTCAATGTCAGTGGAAAATGGCGTGTGTTTGTGAGTGAGAGAGAAAAAGACACAGAGACTTTTTGATCATAATGTAATGTGAAAATTACTTACAATTATAGAGAAAAAATACAGCTTACTGATCAGCAGTATTTGTTCGGGGTTAACTGATACTGATGACTAACAAATATGTTAAGCTATATGTTATCTCTATTTTGAAGCACTTAATAAAGAGAAATGAGAAATGCTTATTACTAACAGATGGGGAATCTTGGTGTTACAGCAGAAAAAACGTCCAACAAACAGCAAAAAAGAGGCTAAACTGATTAAATAATATAATTTATACCCTGTGTGTGTGTATATATACATTTTGTGTGTGTGTACACAGCTATATTCAGTATGACCTCATTCTCACAGGAGGTGATACAATTATACTTGGTTATTAATTTAATAAAATAAATAATCCAGTTTTCCATATCTATGAGTGGAAGCTTAAACTCTGGCATGATGGTTGATTTGCTGCTTGGCAATTTCAAAGCATTAACTGTCATTTGGTAAATAGATTTGTGTGAATAAGCTTGTTGTCTTGCTGCAGGATCCCCGTTCACTTGAGATCCGGTTCATGAACAGATGTCTTGATTTTCCTTTAGAATTTGCTGGTATATAGTTCAGAAGTCATTGTTCCTTTAATCGCAGCAAAACGAGCTAAAACCATGATACCATCACCGATGAGATAAAGTTCTTATGTTTCTTATATTGTTTATGTTAAACAAAAAAGACTCAATTTCCTCATAGCAGCTGTTTTTCCCAGTAGCTGGAGAGTCCACGGACGTCAGTGGGCAGTAATGTTTTTTTTTTTTTTGCAAGATTCTCCTTGAAATCCTGCCGGGCACCCCATTGTTGTTCAGTGTTCTCCTGAAGGTGGACTCACAAACATTCCCATTATCCAATATGAGGTAGGCCTTCAGTTGCTTAGAAGTAACCCAGTTACGTTACCCAGGCTTGCTTTGTAACCTCGTTGACTATTAGATGCCTTTGCTAGTGGAGTAATTTTTTATATTGGAGTAAACACTGAAACCACTTACATTTCTACACAGTATGTCTGACAATGGATTGTTGCACTTCAGATTTTTTTTAGAGATCACATCAGATCAGCCTGAATTATATTTTAATACACTTTAACAAACTCGTTTTGGGAAGATCAGACTTTTAAATCTCTGTTCTTTAAATATACCAGTGTACCTACTCACACCTGATTGTCATCCCATTAATTATTAAAAACACTAGTTTCACCTTCAAATGAACTGCTAATCCTAGAGTTTCACATACTTTTGACACTGTAATGTTAGCTCATCTAATCTCACTTATTAAATAAACATGTTCTGATATATTGGTTAAGGTACTGGACTATGGACCTGATGGTCCAGGGTTCAAATCCCACCTCTGCCAAGCTGCCACAGTTGAGACCTTAATCCACCATTGCTTGAATTGTAAGACTGTATGAGTTGTAAGTCGCTCTGGATAAGGGCATCTGCTAAATTCCAGAAATGTTAATGTAGAAAGGTACAAAAACACTGACTTTGTCCAATTCTCTCATCTTATGGCACACAGAAGATGACACCAAAATATACTCACAAAATTGAGGGGATACTTTAAAATAAAATATCCCGTAATCAAATATTCCATATTTTGGTGTGCAGCGTATCTAACCAAAACAGAACATGTACTGAGGTCAAGTGTGACTGCAGTATATTGTCAGTACAAATTAGTCGCACCATTAAATGTTTAATGAAAAGGCTGTAAGAAATCCCATATAAATATTTTAGCATTATACCTGCTCCCCAGTGGCATTAAAGGTCATTTTGTGCTGCCTGAAAAGCACCCAGTCATGCTCAGGTGCTAAGAAATGGGAAGGAAATCTGTGTAATCTTGCGTTTAATAAAAGCGAGACTGTTTGCCTTGCAATATGGAGAAGACGAGGTGGATGCGATAGTGCTAAGTAAATGACTGCGCTAATTAAAAGTGCTCTGATTAAAGCATGTTGTGTGCTACATGATTCAGACATCGGTCTCCAGCGGTTCATACAGCATGCGGCGTGGAGCAAGTCACATGCTCGGGCCCGGCCCTTTTTCGTCTCGATATGGAGGACGGTGGGTATAATAATTGCTGCACAAACAATAATCTGTCTCCATTTTCTCTCCACATCCAGCTGTAGCTCGAGGCTGATAAAATACTGTACTACTCTTGCTTTTTTGAAAGCCATTTGAATATTTCTTTGGCAGGAAATCGCATTACGGGGCTATTAAAAAGTAATTATTTGTACATAAATTCCCCTGCGAGTCGGCGACGGAAGCGGCTCGATACAAAGGCAGTTAGGTTTTGCTCTTTATGGGAGCGTGGCGTGTTTATTAAAAAAGCGAGCTGCTCCTCCATCATCCGGCGAGCGACTGCTCATGTCAGACACCTCATATTTTGCAGCTCATGCTAATGTAATTGGCGCGGCTTTGCGCTGTCAGGCGAATGGGAGGCGCCCATTACCGCTCTTACAAATGTTTATTTCGGCGCGTTTGTACAGGAAGCGCAGGCCCTGGGTTCGGAGCTACTTTTACGCTGCACATATTCACGCTGCATTTCACGCTGCTCGAGGAAATGGTGCCACGATGTTTATTTAAAATCTGGTTGTTTACAAACTTGTACAAATGCCTTTCTGAGATCAGACCTTTTTAGTTAATTATGGCATAACTGCGTAATCTGTTACCTAAACTCATTTGCCAGTATGTTGAAATTATCTACACTAATTAGCCATGTGTCAATTAGCTTCTTAGGCAAATGTTTGGGCAACCCTGCTCAAATCAGGAGATCTGCAGAGAACAGACTGTGACGTGCACTCACGAGTCACTTTATTAGGTACGCCTCCTTGTTTCTACACTCACGGTCTGTTTTGTCAGTTCAATTTACCGTATAAAAGCACTTTGTAGTTCTAAAACGACAGCCTGTAGTCCATCTGTTTTATGACATGCAGTCATATGTGATTGTCCCCCGACACTGTGTGTTAATGTGGGTTTTTAAACTCCCTTATGTCACTACTAGACAGAAAATGGTCTATCAACCAAAAAAAAATCCAGCTACAAGCATCCTGTAGGCAGCATCCTCTGCTCAATAAAGTGGACAGTGAGTGAACTATGTTTTAAACACTCCAGCAGCACTTGTGTGTCTGATCCACTCATACCAGCTCATCACAGACTATTACACCACATCAGTGTTAGTGCAGCGCTGGGAATGATCCACCACCCAAACAGTACCTGATCTGTGCTGATTTGGGACTGTGGTTAAGGTACTGGACTCTGAACTTGGTAGTCCAGGTTTCAAATCCCACCTCTGCCATGCTACTACTGTTGGGTCCCTGAGCAAGGCCCTTAACCTACCATTGCTTGGATTGTAAGACTGTATTAGTTGTAAGTCACTCTGGATACGGGCGTCTGCTAAATGCCATAAATGTGAATTATATCCAAACATAAAATGGAAAAGGACCACTTTAAAGACCACTCCAAATGTTCTGTGGACTGTGGTGGTTAAGGTACTGGACTATGGACCAACAAATCATGAAACAGATGGACTACAGGTTGTAATTTTAGAACTGCAAAGTGCTTCCATACGGGAGGTGGAACTGCTCAAATAGGTCATGTGTATACTGTGGACAGTATTGTAGTGTTTGTGTCCCAGGCTCCCAGTGTTCATTGTGATTCAGTGGCCATGTATATGTGCATTTATTTATGTGTTTAAATGCTCATGTGCTGGTGTAATATTTATGTAATGTTTTTCTTGTGCTTCATGAGATTATCGATCAGCCTGCCTTGAAGAGGCACATGGCCTGTGAGGGTGGACCTTGGAGCCATGGGAAGTCTGCTAAATACACCCCTCTGGGACTCGAACTGAGAACACCACCATCTAAGCACTAAATATGAATATTACATGTAGTTAAGGAAATACCGATGTTCTAATGCAAAAACATATGCAATCATTCCACACTTAATAAAAGCGTCCCTTTGAAAACAAATCTGAGATGATAAATTTTTTCTCCAGTCGATCCCAAAATAGATTCTGGGTACAGATTTCAGTATGCAGTCTATTTTTGCTCTTATAACTAGAAAGGACCTCTAGAATTTAGTTTTTGCTGGGATGAAATCAAGAAGGTATTGTTAGATTTCCTAATTCAAAATAGTTTGCTGTTTCCCTTAGCACTTTTATATGTACTATCCCTGATCATTTGCTCTCTTTGGATACTTTAGTGTCGCTGTGGTCATTGTTATAAATAAGGGGAGAGCAGGGTGTGCAAGTCTGTGAAAATATTATTTCAGAGAGTGCTTGTCTTTCCAGAACGGCCAGTGTCTGACTCAGTAATCACACGCAGTGATTCTTAGTATCGCTGCGTTTGGTTGGACTGATTGCTCATTAAAGAGAAATCAGACAAAGCTCTGTACTAAACAGTTTGCTATGAGAAGGAGACGGTAATTATTTTGCTCTCCGCCAAATCTTGACAATGCATACGCTCTGACAAGGAATAAAGGAAGACCTTCAAGCTTTTCTTTTGATTTAACTGGCATTCTCTAGACCAAGACGGATGTATTGTGTTGATCAAAAAGGCATCCAGATAATCTTGGCCCCACTGCTGCTACAGACGTTCTAGTAGAAGTTGGAATATGGCTTCAGGGATTGACTTCTATTAGGTCACAAGAGCATTAGGAAATATTAAATTAATTCTATATTAGGGAGTTTTTGAGCAATTAATCAGAAATTAAAAGTTATTTATTGCCTTTGCAGGAACTTTTAATGGCAGTTACAAAGCGCATTGTGTTATTTATTATGTGTGTTGCTGTGGCAACACACATTGTTACCCGATTTTTTTATTATTCCACTAATTTTCGGTCAGTATCTCCTCCTAAAGCTTTCGACATATCGGCATGGGACAAATGCCAAAACATCCGTGATGTTCAGGAGAAGTGTGCTTGTTCATAGCCAAGAGATATCTCGAACCGTGCACCCGGTGCCCCCGATTTTCTGGCACAAAAATCCCATAGACAATGAATAGGGCTGT
>JAUZSU010028935.1:0-10483 GCA_034780255.1 Parotocinclus maculicauda | reverse complement strand
AAAGAGCCATGAGACACAATAATAATCCATGAGTTTAATTGAGAAACAAAAAAATGTATCTTTATGACACTTAAATCCAATTTGCATAATAATTTGGAACGCAAAGTATATGCAGAACCAAACAGAATCATCATTTCACCTCACAGCAGCGTTTTACCTCTGAGAATAGTTATAGTAATATTGTAAACAATGTTGAGATTTTAGAAACTTTTGATAGTTAAATCATTGGAAATAATAATTAATAATAATAATAATCAATTAATAAATCAACCAGTTTAAAACTAAACATTGGAAAATAGTATAAGGTGAGTATACCCATCAGACTGATGTATTTGCGCAAATATGGTTACATGCACGTGTACATATATATATATATATATATACATTTAATATATATATATATATATATATTAAAGATGTTTTGTTTAGTTTTTTAAGATCCTCCAATGGCTTCAACACCTGATGCCATATCAATGTGTTCACACTTAAACCTGGAGAGTGTAACATCGGTAAGAGATACGTACTCTGACACACACACACATTGATTTTTATTTAATTTATTTGGACAGCACTTCATGTTTGTTCTCCGGTTTACTTTCTGGGGGACTATTTGTTACGTAGCCTACCTTAGACGCCCGGTGCGCTCGTGGTCGGTCCAGTCGCCATTACAGAGCGTCAGGTGAAGGCGGTTATATCCGGTGCGTGTTTAACAAAGTGATATCGTACACCTGGGGGCCCTACTATAAAAGTGGAACTCCCAGCATTGTCCGGTGCCACGTCGTTAACGAACATACGGTCTTTCGGTCGCATCACGACTCATTCTTAGAACGCACAATTCCTCGTTCGTGTCTTTATTTCCTTCCACAAGGTAGTCGGTGATATCCTGGGGCGTTTAGAGCCGACGGATGCGTACGAGGGTAACCTCGGAGATGATTTAGCCCTGTAGGGACAGATCCAAGGTTTCACGTTCCCGTTTCTGCTCGGTTCCTGTCGGCGTCTTTTCGTGCTCTAAGCACGCTTGACCTCTGTCTCGCCAGCTGGGGGTGCCATTCCCATTCGGGACGCATCCCAGCCTGGCGATTTTCCCTTTTGTGTTTTGTAGAGTGGAGAGCCGTTTGCTCTGCCCTTTTAGTTAATCCCCTTTCGTTATTATATTTCCCCATCCTTATTATACGTCGTGGGGTTAATTAATTCCCGCATCTTTGGGTCCACACCACATATCATAACATCTTCTAGCTGCATTTTTAAATGCTTATCAGATCCAAATTAAAACCACACTGAAGTGCTTTAGACCAAAGTTAGCCAAAGTTATGTTGTCTAAAATTATGCCATTGTTGGTAATGTTTGGAAAAGGCAGTTGTAGGGCTCTAGAACTAAACAAAAGGCAAAACCCAAATGAACACTCAAACTGAGGATTTAACTTTGAGCTTTTTGTATGCTGATAGACAGAATTAGAACAGGAGTAGAACTTGTCTCAGAGAGGATTACACCTGGGTAAACCACAGAGCACAATCAAAGCTCAAAGCATAAACTATAAGAACAAGCTCAAAATGCAGCGTGTGCACAAAGCTTAAAGCATACGCCTAAACCTTGAAGTGTAAAACATAATCTTCACTACGAAAATTGGTACTGTGGTAGCTTAGCTGTTACGGTACTGGATGTTGGACCAGAAGGTCCAGGTTTCAAGTTTCACTGTTGGGTCCTTGAGCAAGGCCCTTAACCGGTGATTGCTTTGATTGTGAGACTGTATTAATTGTAAGTTAACGGCGCCTGTAACAATAAATGTAAATGCAAATTTACAGCCAAACACATGACACATTCCGAACAACTTCCAGTGTTGCACATTAAAATAGACAGATTACCCTTAATGCCAAATTTGATTAGATGAAAATCTGACACAGTTGTCTACACTCCTTTAAAATGGGCCACCTCCTATACAATGGAGGGTACATCAATACTGAAAAGAAATGATGCGTTCACATGCGTTTGTTTGTAGAACCCTAAGTCTTAACGGTCAACATAATGTTATACTATTTACCATGTTTTTTACTGAAAAAACATAAGTATCAAAAAACATGTTTTCTGATACGTATCAGAAAACAAATTAGTCAACTTTACATTAACAGACAGATAATAGGCTGGTTAAAAACATTCTGGAGACTTTCTCTTTATCATCCAATAAATTGTTATACATATTTGATATGCAATGTATTGGTTTAGATAATGAAAACACTCTCAAACGTGTTTCTCATGCACTGTGATTATTAATTTCGCTACCAAGTCCTTTTATATAATCATAATCAGACATACAAGAGGTTGTGATTATTAAAAAACATTTTTCTTGATCTGATGCACTTTAACTGCTGTACGATGTCAGACAAGTGATACATGCAATATACAATAGACAGAAGTCCCATTAGCCTACAAGCTATGTGGTACATCAATTAAGCAGGCGAAGCAGCCTAATGTAGCTTAAATTCAATCGCCTGTTAACGTCTGCACTTTCTGTGCTTATTACTGTATATTTTATGTGTGAAAGTGTTATTAAAGTGCTACTGAGCACAGAAGCAATCTTAAAACTGGTGCTTAATACTGAGTGGGATCTACACATCTTTAACGCTTGTTAACCATTAAAATTTCATTTAGGATCTCATTTAGGAAAATAGCTGTTACATTTCCAAACTGCATTGTCCTATTTTAACTCCAGATACTCATCATAAAGTCCCTGTATAAGGGCTTTAAGATAATCTCATTACTGTGTTAAAGTGTTAACTTAAAAAACATAATGGTAATAACCTCTTGCAATTATATTAAGTTAGCTTTTTATTACTACTTACACTATAGTGCAGGAGTTACATTTACAACAGAAACATTCTAAGTACTTCAGACAGTATATATATATATATACACACATTATTTTTATTTATTTATTTTTTAATTTATTTTTTTTCCCCCTACTATATGGGCCACCATTCGATTAGATATACCATTGTTTTAGCAGTAGCACAATGACCATATATAAGTATTTCTAACTTAAAATAGAACTTGAAAATGCAGGAAAATTGTATGCAACTCTACTGTCTAATGAAGGAAGTTTAATTAACAATTATGTTTTTGGAAGAGTAGCAGCCAAGAACAACTTTGTCAGAAGAAGAACAGGGTGGAAAGGCTAAGATATACGAACAATCACAAAGATTGTAATGAAGAAAAGAGTACAGTATTATGGAGTGAAAAGTTTTGGGTCCAGTTGTTTAAAATATGCTATATATAGTAATGCAAAAAAAGTGTAAATGCATATCAACTTTCTTCCAGCTGTAATCTTCAAGCTACCTCAAGACAACTCTTCCACCAGCCTTCCTCCTAACGTGGACTACACAATCCGCATGAACATTGACAATTCCATGCGAACCGACCGTGCTCGTATCCCGCTATGGGTGAAAGCCTCTTACATCTCTCCTCTGAAGACACAGCGCTACAACCGTGGCTTCATCTACCTGCAGGAGAGCATTGAGAGGGCCATCATCTCATTGCAGACTGGCACCGAGGTGCAGCAGCCTGCTGTGCAGATCCAAGCCTTCCCTTACCCCTGCTACTATAAAGATGAGTAAGTGGAAATGCAAACACACAAAATGAATTAATTGCATGTAATTTTCTTTACTCTGTATGCTAATGCACTGAATATAAACAGTCTACAGTATTATTACTTTCCTTATTCTTAATTATGCCTCACTTGAACAGTACTACATTTACGACATTTAGCAGATGCACTTATCCAGAGTGACTTACAACTCATACAGTCTTACAATCCAAGCAAATGTGAGTTAAGGACCTTGCTTAAGGACCCAACTGTGGCATCTTGGCAGAGGTGGGATTGAACCCTGGGCCATCGGGTTAAAGGTCTAGTACTTTAACCACTAGGCTACCACAGCATAATCATTTGTTATAGGTTATGATGTCTATTTGATGATTACTGCTAATTAAAAAAAAATCCAAAATCAGTGATCAATATGTAAAGTTCCTCCATCCAATCTAATAGAACGCTATGTTTAATAATCCTCTCTACATGTTCTGTACACATATCAGAGACTGAACAACTAACCACTTGCTTTAAAGCTCCATCCATCAACCTACTGATATTGAATAATAAGGTGCTGCTACTGATAGATTTTTGTCTGGAGAGCTCAGTCGATAATCCAATTTCTCTCAAGGGATGCTTTTTTCTCTTTGCTTATACTGAGGACGTATCGATTTTAATAGGAAAAAATATAGTCTAAACGCAGTTCAGGTTTTCAACCCTGTAATGCTTGGGACATTGAATTTTTGCATAGTTTAGCAAAAAGCAAAAAGCTATGTGAAAACAATGTGTTTGTTGGCACCTCAGTATATATTTATTCATTACATTTTCCTTTTGCTTTGACTGGTCAACATCCCAGTGGGGGGCGAGGTGGGTGGGGTGCGATTCAGGTGTTGAACATGGAACCTGTATGACACCTGACCTGGCTGAAAGGCAACAGTGGAGTTCTAACCTAGGTCATGGTGGAGATGGTCCTTACGGTAGGGGGGTTAGGGTTACTGAATGCTTAGCCTTCTTTGTCTTCAAGTACCTCCTTAAATGCTTGGTGGGGAGTAAGTAATTCAAATGATACTGATCAAAGCGACTTCATAGCAACATTAACCTTATAACTACAGTGTAACCCCCACAAAGAGAGATTTCAGACATCAAAAGTCTCAGGGGAATTTAAGTGAAATCTGTGAGCAGGTCATCTGAAATGTAGCTTTTATTTAATGTTCAATTACAAGCAAACAAAGCCTGCTATTATATGCTTAAGTAGCACAGCTGCTGGATTAGTGCAGTGTTATTCTACAGGGATTTCTGCACTGCTAAGTTTGACGTTTCATCCTGTTTAAACGTACCTGCTTTACTGCATAGAGAGGTTGACAATTAGATGCTGAATTTAATCTGATGCATCAGAGCAGAGAGAGTGTTATTGCTGTGGCCTCATGGGATGGGGACTTCCAGAACTGCTGATTTATATGAACATATAAAATATGAACCTGTAAAAGATGCAAGGTACATTTATTCCACTTGTTACGTTCTTTATAAAGCGTGCAAGATAATCAGAAACGGAAAGATAGATATAAAAATCGTATGATGTGCCTGCATGACCACAGTCATAACGTTCCTGCTTTCACAGTTGTCATGAAATATGCTTCATTTTTTGCATGAGTTAGTTCCGACCTTACAATCTGATTGGTTCTCACAGTAATGATATTTGTGATAACAACACTCTGCTGATGTGTTGCCAAGTAAGCACAGGCTTTATGCACATAGTGTATATAGCATAATGCAATATACCTAATAAATAACTCAATTCTATTGCATAATTCTTAATTATTATTTTAATTTTAATCCCTATTAATTTAATCTTTGCATATTTGCATTGTTTGTATTTAGAATGAATGTTACTTGGTAGTGTTAAACCATTGCAAACGGTAGCATAACCAAACTGGCAAACGTACAATACAGTGCAGTGTATGAATAGATTGGGAAAAATTAGACTAGAGTATTACATTAATATGATGTATTTATTTAATACTTTCTGATTTTGTGGTCTGTTTGTCTTTCAGTTACCTCAATAGCATTACCTTCGCTTTCCCTCTGGTTCTGATGACCAGCTGGGTGCTCTTCGTTGCCAATTTTGTAAAGAAACTTGTCCATGAGAGAGAGCTGCGCCTTCATGAGGTAATTATTAATTTATTTGATAGTACATTTTAAGGAATGATCTGTTCTTAGAGTTTTTTAATACAATTGTAGCCATTATACTTATCACACCTCGGATTTAACACTTTCGCTAATTAAATTACATATGCAATAACTCTGCATGTGCTAGCACTTAATAAATTATGGCTTAGTATTTTGCTTGATTATTTCTTTAATATGGTCAAAAGTCTCACTGACTGTTGCTTCTTTCCACAGTACATGAAGATGATGGGTGTCAATCCATTCAGCCATTTTGTGGCTTGGTTCATTGAAAGTGCTGCATTCCTCCTGCTCACCATTGTGATCATGACAGCCATCCTGAAGGCAGGAGGTGTGCTTCCCATGAGCAACGGTTTTGTACTTTTCCTATACCTGTGCGACTATGGCCTGAGTTTACTGGCGATCAGCTTCCTCATTAGCTCATTCTTTGACAAGACCAACATTGCAGGACTAAGTGGCAGCATGATCTACGTCATCTGCTTCTTTCCCTTCATTGTGGTCACGTGCCTTGAAGAGAACCTGCCCTTCTCTGTCAAGAGTCTCCTGGTAAGTGACCATTGTCAGATCATACCAAATGGCCCTGTTTTTATGATCAAAACATCATGTACATCATGTGCTGTTACTGCTTTAGGCAGTAAAATTGCAAAAACTTGCTATTAGTATTTGTGAATTACTAAAACCCATGTTTTTGTATCTCTCCTAGAAATCTCTAGAAAACGTCTTAGGCCACCATTAGATTAGATATATTTAGCATTGGTATAACAACCAATCGATCTTTTCTATCAGTCTCATTATTAATAACAGGCAACCAGAAAAATACAGAGGGAAACAATAAATTGTAATATGTGCTAAATCTCAAAACGACTAAAGTAAAGAACAGTTCAAAAGAGTATTATGGAGTGACGAATTCACGTTTTAAATTTTTGGGTCCACTCATTGACACTGTTATTTGTGGTTAGTACACTTTTGCTTAAACAAAGAATTTAATGGTGGCCTAAGTCTTTTGCATGGTACTGTAGATTTGTTGGCCAACAACATAAACTGGATGACATTGTGTACCAATTTACAGCTTTATAAGAACATTATCTTACGAATAAGACGTTTTTTAAAAATTGAGAATAATTCATCTTTGTAAGTCTAATGACTTTCTTGTTTCTCACAGAGCCTGTTTTCTCCAACCTGCTTCAGTTATGCCAGTCAGTACATCACCCGCTATGAGAAACAGGAAGAAGGTAGGCTCGTCTCAAAGACAGTCGGCTGTGCCTGTTTTTCCAGCTTGTTATGCAGTATATGTGTGAATATCACACTTGGCTAACTTGTTTGTTTTTTGGGGCTATCAGGCATCCAGTGGCACAATGTATACAGTTCCCCTGTGGCTGGAGACACATCATCATTTGGTTGGCTGTGCTGGCTTCTCCTCATTGATTCCTTCATTTATGTCTTGCTGGGTGCATACATCCGCATGGTCTTCCCAGGTTAATCAACTCAGTCTGAGCATCCCATTATCAGATTTGTATATTTCGTATTTTTATATTTTGAATCCAACATAGTATATCTCATATTTTCTCTTAGGGAGGTATGGCATTGCTGCTCGGTGGTATTTCCCAGTGCAGCCTTCCTTCTGGGTTGACATGTTTGGCTGCTGTAAAAGAAAGAATAACACATTTGGCAAAGGGCTGCTCTTTACCAACATGATGCAGTATAGCTTCAAAAATGGCAACAACAAAGGCAAAGGTATATATAAAGGAGAAAAATGTCAGATTGCTTCCCATTAGGTCTGCTTACTGTTGAATACTAGATTTACTTTTTCATATCAAATAAGTATTCTTGTAACATCTCTACTTAATTCTCCTTTCTTCTATTTTTGTATCCCTTTCTTGTGAGCAGGTTCGGATGATTTCTATACAAATGAGGCAGAGGAGTTCTCTGATCTGCCTGTTGGTGTCTGTTTGAGTGGCCTGACGAAGACCTATGGCAAAAGAAAGGCCGTAGAAAATCTGAACCTGAGGTTCTATGAGGGTCATGTTACCTCACTGCTTGGCCACAATGGAGCTGGAAAAACCACCACTATGTAAGCAAGTACAGTCACCCTTCATTATTTGTAGGTAGTTAGTGGTGCAGGACCACTCTGAATGTGGAAAAGTTTCAGTACTGAAAAATAGAATGTAACCTTTTAATAATACATTTGTTTATATATTTATGCTACTGAATGGTAAAACAAATGGTAGAAAGTATTATAATCAAAAGAAAGTTATCATTGGATGGGAAAAGTGTTTTATTTCAGTGCAGGCAGTATGATCCCAAGATATTTTATGTTTCCTATATTTAAAAAGGATGGGCAATTTTGGGTTAGTAATGAGGTGAAAAAAATCCTAAATAATGATGTTATTTCAAACAGGTGCTATCAACAGGTGATTGTAATCATGATTTGATACAAAAGCAGAATCCATAAAAATCAGGGCAAATAAACTCTAGATTGTCAAAATAATGCATGGTAAATTATTAAAATGTTTAAAAACCAGAAAGATTGGACCGGATTTGCATATTTATTCCTCTACAGTGCATAATAACAAATTATTCAAGAAATCTGGATACATTTAAGTGTGTAAAGGGCAATGATGCAAGTGTAAACTGAACACCCATTGTCTCCTATCACTCAGATGACATTGCATCAAGGTCCATCATCATCAAAACCTGATATAACCACATGGGCAAAGGATTACCTTGCCAGACCATTACATTCACAAAGTCCACTTAAAACCTTACTGTGCAAAAAGATGCCTTATGTTAACCATGTCCAGAAGTGGTATCGACTTTTCTGGGCACATGTAAAGTGATCAGACTGCACAGTATTCCAGATTTTGTTTAAAAGAAATAGCCTTATGTTCTGGACCAAATACAAAAGGGCCATCCAGACTATTATCAGCAGCAAGTCCAAAAGCCAGGACAAAAAGTAGATATTAACAAGTGTTCAATTTCAGAGAGAAAAACAGTAACACTATGGGCTGCAGCAATGAGTGAGAAGGTGCAGAGTAACTAAGTGAGGAAGTGATGAGTGTAATGGAAATGTTCACCTTTAGTAAGCAAGCTAAACGCTGATGATGGATCCATGTGAGTGGATCTGGGTGTAACACTCACTAAGCATTTTTAGCTTTCTTTATTAATCTGTGATTTTCTGCAGGCTACAAAACACACCAAACATATTCCCATTCAATTATTGGTAGAAAATATTAAAAACTTTGAAAGTTTGAATGCTGAGGGTTGATTGTTCATGCAGCTATATAGAAAAGATTATAACATGATTTACAGATTTATTTGTAAATTGGCTTTGCCATTTGCTTTTAAAAGGTGATGATGGAACATAATTGTGCTTCTTTAGGTCCCTTCTCACTGGCTTGTTTGCCCCATCATCTGGCATGATTGAGGTCTATGGAAAAGACATGCAGGCATCAACTAAGGATGTACGCAAGGAGCTGGGAGTGTGCATGCAGTACGATGTTCACTTTGACCATTTAACAGCTGAAGAGCACCTGCTGCTGTACGGTCAGATCAAAGCCCCTCACTGGAGCAAGCAGGAGCTGCAGGAGCAAGTCCGAAAGTACGTAGCAAACTATTTTACAGATTAGTGCTTGTCACCACAGGTTCAGCTAACAATTAAAAATTCAGCTGTTTTAGAAGGCTTAGCTGCATGTATATGTGCAATTTAAGGGCTTATTTGGCAACCTGTTCATGTTTATTATTAGCAAAGTAGTTAGACTTCCAGAACTACTGCTCACAAAATTTAGGGAATATTTAAAAATGAAATATTCCATAATGAAATATAATATAATATAAGTTGAGCAAGCACTTGTGTTTTGGCCACCAATGCAAATACAATATGTATACTGAAAATTAAAATCTTTTCTCATGAGCCACCTGTTGCCACTTGCCCCAGCTTAACCGTTATTGAGTCACTATCAGAAAACTTGAATTTAACCACAAAATGTTTTGAAGCCATTTTTTTTGCTTAACTAAGGAGTCTTGAGGAGACTGGGATGTATGCTCATCGTCACAAGCGTGTGGGAACACTATCTGGTGGCATGAAAAGGAAGCTCTCCATATCCATCGCTTTCATTGGTGGCTCTCGGCTGGTAGTCCTGGATGAACCCACCACCGGTGTGGACCCCTGCTCACGACGCAGCATCTGGGACATCGTCCTTCAGCACAAGCAAGGTGAGCAAAGCTATGTCGCTGCAGTGCGCCAAATATGTGCAATTAGAATTTATATTTGCCAAAGTATATTCACTCTAAAACAAAAAAATGGAAGGCTGTTCACTTGCTTTTAGAGTCTGGCTGCAGGGATTTGCTTCTATTTACTTATAAGAACATGATTCATCCAATGCTCCAGTGACAAATGACTGTACTTTACATTACCCCAGGCAATGTTCGGTCTTTTAAACTGAAATAATATCTCAGCAATTTTCAATTCAAGCTATGTACTTGAATTTATTCAGTCAAAATTGTTGTGGTTGAAATGGGAACCTTCACTAATTACAAAAAATCTCAAAAATATTTCCACATACTTCAGGTGACTGCAGCATACTACTACTACTACTACTACTATTACTACTACTACTACTAATAATAATAATAATAATAATAATAATAATAATAATAATAATAATAACAACAACAACAACAACAACAATAATAATAATAATAATAATAATAATAATAATAATA
>JAUZSU010028924.1:0-10483 GCA_034780255.1 Parotocinclus maculicauda | reverse complement strand
GCTGTTTGTGAAAGTTTCATTATAGACTGAATTAATTCAAGCCCTACGATGTTACCCAAACGTTCTGCAAGTTCTACGGCTAAAATAGTGTATAAATACGTCATAATAAATATAGCGTCCCTACTTCGTGGATTTCCGTTTATAAACGAGGAAACGCTGTATTTAAATCCTGTGACCGCATTAGTGGAAGTATTGGTCCTGGTTTGTGAGAGATTCAAGTGTGCAGTTTGTCTAGACACATGCTGACCCCTTGTGGCCATAAAGCTACTTATCTTGGTTGTTGCTTCTTAAACGTTGTGTTCATTTTTTAAATGCTATTATTATAGCTGGGAATTTCACATCTCTTTTTCTTATTTATGTCTCGTTTCTGCAGTATGCCGAAAGACTTTTGTCTAATTGTTATTTGTTTATGTCTGTGTCTTGTAGAGCCGGCCTACGCCGCCTCACTTGACCTCAGCGATGGCAGAGAACATTCTGGCTGCTGCATGTGAGAGTGAAACACGAAACGCTGCCAAAAGGATGCGCATGGACATCTACCAAACACACGTTAGTCAATGTTACAGCTGATTTTTGGACAGAGACGCCACAGTAACTAAACACAGAAGCTAAAATACTGGTTTTTGATGCTCTTAAATTCCAACCTCTGCTTGGCTGTTTACGGCTGTGGCATCTAGAGTTAGACAGATTTTTTTCCTTTAATAATTAATTATAATTAATAAGTAAATTAATTATAATACTAAAATGCTTTGAATTTTTTTTTATTCCATTTAAATGTTAATTAACAAAATAAAGTAATAGCATTACCTTTAGCGTTATTATAAATATATTTTTTATTATTTGATTAATTAAAATACCTATACAAATATAAAGAACCAAATGATGATTCAGTTATATACAAATCTGATTTTATTTGCTTTGCATTACACATGTTCATGTCTTTCAGCTTTGAGTCATATGAAATTGAGCAGTCTGAAGAATGTATTTTTCTCGCAGGAGGAACAGATAGCTCTGGAAAAGGCTGTTTCTCGTGAGCCGGTGCCTCTGACCCACTCTGCATATACTCTGGCGACTTCTGCCTACCCCCAGGATCAGCTATACATCAATGGAGGCCTTGGCTACACCTACCGAGCTTATGGGGGCCTGGGAAGTGGCATCCAGCACCCTGTGTCTCTTACTACCCCAACTGCTCAAACCAATGGTGAGAATAAAGGCATTTTCACACAAAGTCCAATTTTAACAGATGGTTCTAATTTCTGCAGTGTTCAGATGCGTTAAAAATAAGCTAACCAATCAACGCTCGGTTGTCAGGCAGAACAGCATGTACTGCAGTAGCAGAATGCACAAGATTATATCACAAGTAACACACTGACACTCAAAACATGCATCTGGTAGAATATACCTGAATAGGAAATACTTGGGAATAATGGTGACAATTTCACACTGACTGTATGTTTACATTTTCTTGTTTATCTATCTGCATTCTGGTTTGTTCATGCCCACAAAAACAATAAAACGCAAAAAACTACAAAGCAAACACAAACCATAGCTAATTGTGGCTCGCGTTGAGATAAAAAGTGGACAGGGAGTTTTGAGAGTGTTTAGACAAAAAAACGTAACACACACAAATTGTGTTCGGCGTGAATAGGCCTTAACGCTACACCGGAATGAGGGCAGCAGCACCATTTCAGTTCTCATTAGCTAGGAAAGACGTTTGGACTTTTTAAAAACGCACTCTCACTCCGTTTTAGGACCTACTGATCTCAGCATGAAGTCTCTAGCTTCAAACTCGTCTACGTCAAGCACCAATAGTCTGGGACGCAACGGAGGAGGAGGGACTTCTGCTCAGCTCAGCCATACAGAAGTGGCTGCAGTGCGCCAGCTGATCGCCGGCTACCGCGAATCAGCGGCCTTCTTACTTCGCTCGGCAGATGAGCTGGAAAACCTCATACTACAACAGAACTGAACTGCACACGCGGTCCCTCTCCTTATCACCTCTCTGTCTCTCTAGCCTGTCTGTCTCTGTTTTACTCAGTCACCTCAGGTTTGATTGGCTTTCAGCCGAAGTCGTCATTAGCCACTGTCGCCATCGGAGACCTACACACGTAAAAATATCAAGAGAGACTGCCATGCTGTTGCGTTGACTGAATGGCCGAAAAAGGAAAGAAATGAGGGTTGCTGAAGACAGATGGCTGCTGCTGTGCTGCACTGGGGAAGAAAACTCTGTACTTCAGTGCCGCACAGCTGGCTTGACTGTACTGGTGCCGCGCGTTTGCTTGGTGAATCATACACTCCTCCACCTCAATGCCCTTATTTACTAAAACACTTTCTTAGTCATATCAACCCCTTTATGCCCCTGCTTACGAGAGCCGCTTATTTCATGTTTCCTTTGTTCTTAACCTACCTAACAGGAGACGTTATGTTGTAAAAGTGTTTCAGATTGTTGGTAAGTGAAGACACTTGAGTCTTAAGTCAAGACGCCTGAAAAAGAGAAGAAATGAAGACGAAACACAAAATGAAAGACCTCTACAAATGCTGTATATAAATGCTCTCTGTGTTCTGAAGCACTTTTTCCACTCGCTCTGACCTCTGCTCCTTAACGACGCTTTTGCTGTGGGGAGAAAATTGTGTAACTTATGCATACGAATACAGGTGGCGCTCACCTGAAAATACCTCAGCCTGTCCGAACTTTGTGACCCATCCCTTGCTTTTTTTGCCTAAGGGAAAATAATCCTGCTTTCCCCCCTTCACTACCGTATGTGTCTAGTGCCTCTGATTTGGATGAGGCAGTACGTACAGGAAGTGAGCTTTGTTTGTTTCTGTAGTTATTTCACTGGAGTCTTCTACGATGTGATGTACATATTCGAATCTGTCTGAACGTATTGATTACGAAACTACACTGGAATTGATCTAGGACTGGAGAATTAGACTTAACGATGTGTTTTGATGAGGTGAAGAGCTCTACACTGGTAGCCTTGCTCTTCTCGAAGCATTTCACCTGTTGATGCCAACACCCCGCTCCTTTCAGCGGGTCACCCCTTTTTGTCTTTTCTATACCCTTCTTCTCAAATCATCTCCTCTTTCATGAACAACTCTGGGGCAATGGAGGGAGAGAGATTAGGGGATCTGTAGTCTTTTTATCTGTTGACTCTTCTTAAAGGCCATTAATTTCACTCTGCTGCTAAGGACTTGGACTTTACACCACAGACATGAAACCTCAAGCCTCCTGCACAACCAGAGCACCTCAAAATGAAATTATAACCAACTGAAACGCAAAAAAGGGAACCTGAAATGGACAATACAAACTGGACTGATTTGAATTGTGAATAGAGAGGAAAATACTGCCATCCTAGTTTCATTATGCATTTTGTTAGTAGGATTTATTTACTTTGCGGTTATGTTGTCCCCGTTTCGCTTGCCTTGGTGTTCAAGTGCTTCAGTATGTGCTTAGTAGTGGAGACCAGCTTTTGCGGCACGAAAACTTGGCGAGAACGTGCACGCGCTCCGTCATTTGCGGTCTCTTGGGAACTGAGTTTAAAGAGGGGCGAGAATAGGAAATGGTCTCAGTTAGTGAGGCAGGCATGGATACCGATGGGAGTGTCACTGTAATCTGCTCCTCTTTGCACACTAAAGCAGTGCTGGGTTGCTACTGCGGAGCTCCGTGTCAAAGCTTGAGGTTGCACTGCTAGTGAGGAGCAGGAAATCGCAATGCAAAAGATAATCAAACGCGTTCCTGGTTCTAAAGGAGAGCAGCAGATGTGTGGATACTACCAAGACCTAAAATGTGGGTTTGAAACAGTCTGTAGAATCACCTTAATATTACCCCTGGCAAAATGATGGCATTACCAAATAAGAGAATGGTCATCCAGCTGTGTTAGTTAAAGAAACAAATCACAGATATGACACCAAGGAATTTAATTTAGCTGAACATTCTGTTTTGTGAAGCATGCCTCAAAACAAATTTAATGATGTTAATTACTGGTATGTTTTTTCCGAATTTATAGGGAAAAAAATGCAATCACCCGATGTTAAGGAAATAAGTTATCAACGGATGTACTTTGTTGGTTCTTTGTGTGCTTTTGAATTCTGTGATACACTTTCACAGATGAAAAACAATATTCTAAATCGAGCTCTTTTTTTTTAATTATTTTCATCAGGAGTTTTTGTGTTGAGATCTGGATGCTTTGCTGGCCATGTCAATGAGTTGATATGCCTGTCCTGAAGAAAAGCTTTAAAACACTGCTCTGTGGCAAATTGCATTATCATCCTGGAAAAATGACTTCATCATCATCAAACATATTTTCCATCGATTTCTATCCAAAATTTCATTGTACACCTGTGCATTGATTGTTGAGGTAATGACTACCATCTCCCCTGACATGTAACCCCATATCACAAATGAGTGGAGAAATCTGATTGCTTTCTTCACACCATCATCTTTGTTTTATTAGAACGGCACCAGACAAAAGTTCCACCACTATCTCCATGGTCAATACATATTTGTGATCCATTGCTAAATATCACTTTCATCCAATCTTCCATGCACCATGATTGATTCTTTAACCCACTGTGATCCTGTTTTCTTCTGTTCGGGGGTTAGTGCTGTTATTCTTTGTTATTTTTCCCTATATGTAAATCTCACTTCATTCTACCAATTTCAATAGTTCTGTCACATTGACTGTTTCGGACCCTTGGTTTTACATTTGTTTTGTTGTGCAACTTGCTTTGATTTTACTATCCTGACACTGACTTCTTACTTTGACTTTTCTTTTTAGAAACTTCCCATGTTGTTTAGACTTGCACCAATTGTAGACAGGGCTGACTTGGAACAGTTGACATCTTTTGCCACACTGTCAGTTTTGTAATTCTTTCCATTGTTTCAGTTGTCTCATTGGGCCCATGTTGTCTTTTAGTTAGCCAAGTCCAGCAGCTCGTCAGGTCTGTAAGCACTTATTTTTTAACTGCAGCCTAATTTGTGTTTTCAGACTTGTGCAGGTATTTGTTTTAGAAATGCAAATTTAAAGATGGGCTCAACAGTCCTCAGCATCGCTACCATGTTTTTTTGGAAAAAACTGCCATTCATTACAAATTAACTAATTTAATTGATTTTGTTCATTTACTGGAGGTATGCTTCATGAAGCTGGAATGTTCTGCTATTTCAGAATTGTGTCATAGGCTATCTGTGATTGATTTGTTACAAAGTAAAAAAAAAAGAGTGGTGGTTCCATAATTTTGCCAGGGTCGGACTGTAAAAAACTGTCATTCAATAAATGTGGGGCATTTTTTGCTACACATACTACTGAAACATTTGGTTGGATTTAATTTCCCCAGTTGGAACGAAAGGGCACCCGAACCATCTGGAAGTGCTATACTGTGTGAAATGGCTACATGTCCCATCAATTTACAGTCAGTTTGTCTATATGAAGCACGCACAATTTCTACCCAAAATATTTGTTGCCATATTTTTAGCAATGATGAAACAAAGTAAACCACGGAACCACAACTGCTTTTTTTGTGTTGTCAGTGATTAATTCATAGCACTTTGATGGCATTTTTGTTAGTCATTTATCATTGCATCAACATCAATGGATTATGGGAGGTGCAATGTCTACTCAACGATATTAGTCAAAACACACTGGGGCAAGCGACCAATTAGCATATGCATGTCTTTAAAATGTGGGAGGAAACCGGAGCACCCATACAGAGTAAACCCATACAGAAACAGGGAAGATGCTACACATTTGTGCCACCTTGTCTGCGCTCTTTTTGTTAGTAATTATTTGTAATCCAGTATGAAATGGTTAAGTGTGATGGTTCTGCATGACACGTGCCTACATGTGCTTCTGGAACGCATTCAATATGGCCTTAAATTGGCATTGTTTACTGTAAACATCATGTGTTTGCTTTTATGCATATTCGCCTTAAACATTCCAGTTACCAAACTGATCAAAAGTAAATCTAGTTATATTGGTTCCTGTTTAGTCATACTAAATGTTCAGTGGAAAAGGCCATAAATTCCACTATAATAGCGCAGGTGGTTAGTGTCCTCCCTGTGTGTGTATGGGTTTTACTCTGGGTACTCCGGTTTCCTCCCGCATCCCAAAGATATGTTTGGTTAATTGCTTGCTCTAAACTGTCCCAGTATGAATGTGACTGACTAGTAACTTTGCTCCTGTCGTAAATAGCCATCGATGCTGATACGGCATTAAAATAGTCCAATATACAAATAGGCATCAATATACAGTGCTTCAAACATCATTCTTAATAGATGTTCCTCAATCAGCCATAGCATTAAAACCACTGACAGGTGAAGTGATAACATTAACAGTGTGATTCACGTTTCTATCAAGTTTTATTATGAATATGCTACATATCTATGGGAGATTTTGATCTCAGAAGTGTTGGTATATCTGCACATTTGAGCATGCTCTGAATAGCTTCAATACGAAAGGTTGGTTGTGACAGGACGAGGAAATATGCAAAATGATCAGTCCTCTCCCCACTGTGCTTTTCTTTCTGTGGCTGCTTTCTTTCCTATTAATGGTTTGTCCTTAATATCGCCCTTGTGCTAAGGGACCCATCTCTCTTGCTCATTTACACACACTGGTTTTCTACTCTTCCACTCACATTAGGAGAACCTCGGTGTAGAAAGTTTCACTTTGTAGCGTTTGTTGTTTTCTGTTTAAAATGGTGCATCTTTCTGATTAATAGTCTAAAAAAAGTATTTATTTCCTAATTTGGAACCAGTTCCAGACGGAAATTGTTTTGTCCTTTTTGCCTGTTATTGTAAAATAGGTTTGTCGAGTTTGTTTCCTTCCAACATGCTCAATACAACCAGTGAATCAAAATTAGGTAGTGCAGAACTACAGTGCTGTGGCCCACCAGGCCAGGAGTGTGTTATCCCTGTTTAAAAAGCACTAGACTGATTAATAAAAGGTCATGTGTGAGGGCTGACATGCTGTCCTCGCCTTCTGGGCCAGAGTGATGGAGGGATGGGTCCCATTGCTTATTAAAATCAGTCAAACACTGCTGAATGTCCCCTAACCTCCCATGCCACTGAGCTCTGAGAGATTGTGACAGTTATGCATTTGTAATATGAACAAGGGACCACTGATGTTATTTGTGGAGAGGTTGTGGGATTACTAAGGGAAAGAGGCTCTCACAAAAAGCTCCCAGACTACCCGCATGGTCTTGTGGACATTTGCTCCTTCCAGATCTCGTCATGGACAGCAACTTCATGGATACAAACTGTAAAAACAAGGCAAACGACAATCTTGAAAAAGGTGTTAATGGTTCATTTGCGTTTTCCTTCTCCGTGTTCTCAGTGTGCAGCTATCGTTTGTAGTGCGTATGGGAGAGTGTGGCTTGCTTAATCGTGATCTGAGAAGACATCTCGGGCACCAGACTCTTCTCGTTACCTGTAGAGGACTCCTAGGGGCCCGCTGTCAACTCCTTGTCTCGTTTCTATTTCTATTCTAATCACAATTACTGTTTTTTTGTAATTATTTTGTATTACGAAACAAGTGGTCTTTTTAGAACTATTTTGTACACCAACATCACAAGTGAAGTTATACTGTTTTGCCTATACATTCCAAGGGAGGGGTGTCTTATGTGAAGCAGTCTAGAGGACCCATGTCACCAAGCATACACAAAGGACAGCCCACCTAAGTGCTCTGTTAAACCTAATCAGAAATCAAAGGCTTGTAGCCAACAACATAAAGGAAACAAATATATACTGTCTTAACTATACTGTATGTATAATTCACATTCTCCCTGAACTGAACTGGTCTTGGTTCAGCCAGGTTATGATATCAGTCCCATATAACCCTGCGAATTCAAATATCATCAGTCACTTATAACCCTGCAAAGGCAAAGTGCATTTTGTAAATACATCAGCATGTTATAGTATTTACAACGTTTCTTTATGTTGCATCCCTTCTTTCCTTTGACAAGTTTTGTTCTGAATCTGCACTTTGCCTTTGAGGATCGATTTGTGTTCGTGTTTATTTGGCTGGAGCCTAAAATTGTATATATTTAAGCCTTGAATATCAGCCTATATACAATATCAACATGCCACTTGATAGCCTTTAGGCTTTATTTTATGGCTGGAATTTAGTACACAGCCAGATATGATCTAAATGTGGGCTACCTGTCATGAGACCTCTTAAAGGTAAAATCTGTCAAGTACAGTTTACTCCCACACAGGCCTGTTGCAGTTATTGCATAATCACCTAATTACAATTACTTGAGCTGAAAATAACAAACCCAGAGGGTGATCAACATAAGAAGTGTATATTAGACCAATATAAGAAGTTTTGACTTTTCAAATTGTCAGTCTTCTCAAAATTGAGGTATACAATGTTGAGCTAATTATTGGCATCAGATTTGGTACTGTTTGTTTGTCTGAATATAGAGTAGGTATTGGTAATTCAGACCTCTTTATGTTTTCATATATTTCATATATGGCAATAGTACCTGACTTTAAATCAAAGGTTTATTGTTAACGGATTTCTTTTTTTTTTTCCTCTGCCAGTCTAAGGCTTTACTCTTTTTTTTAACAATATTATGTAACAAATAAAATAATATACAGCACTGTGCAAAAGTATTAATCCACCTTAATATCAGATATATTATTGTTTTAGCAGTTGTGCAATGACCATAATTTTTCTCTAGACTCTTTATTAGAATACAATTGGAAAATCTAGGAAATGTGTATGCAGTATTGAAAAACTGAAAGGATTCAGATAGGCCACAGTGGCAAGTATTTAGTGTGACCTCCCCTTACACTTAAGCAACATCAACATCTGGCAGCTTCCAGCTAAAACTGCAAATCTAATGGTGGCCTAAAACTTTTGCACAGTACCATTTTGTTACATGTTCATTGTCGATGCTTAGAAGTGGCAGTTGGGCAACAGAAAAGATGAGCATTAACAACAATTAAGTGGCTCAAAAATAGTCAGCCAAAATGTAATTGTCACAGGCCTACCCACAGAGCAGCATGCAGATTGGGTTTTAGTTCGGACCGTGTACCCTGATCATGGTATCTGCTGGTCTTCACACATTTAAAATAGTGTGTCTTGCTCAGATGTGTAGCTCAGAAAAAATGTAAGCAGAAAGATTTTAGACGTTTTCTGCTGCCGTGGTGAACAGCTACTGTCATCCTGGTTTCCCTCCATGCTCTGTCCCCTTTGATCAGGTGGTGCTTTAAGGTTCTGTTCGCTTTGTTCTCCTTTACCGTTTCGGGATCGGCTGGTTTCAGCCGTGCTTTGAATATGTACTTTATAACAATGGGATACGTTGTTGGTCCTCTTCATTTCAGACTCAGTGGAAGTGTGATGTTTACATGTACAGATTTTTAAAAATTCTCTTACTTTTGCTCATTGCTCTGTTTGAATGAAGCGTGTTTTTTGTCTTGTTCCCACGTGTTGCTTAATTTAATCCGATTCTTTCCTTCTTTATTGAAAGGAAATGGAACTGTTTGAGTAAGATTTGTGCTCATTTCAACCAGGCCTATAGAAGGGGGGGACCTGTTTTGTTTTGCGACGACCTCGATCCCTTTCAAAGTGCTGACAGCAGGAAGAAGAAATGAAGGCTCACCGTAAAACGATCCTTTGTTCCGACTGCAGGCCAGTACACGGCAGGCCATGTTTAATTTTATTTTTTTGCAATTAAAAGCCATTTCCATGCCCTTGACTTGGGCACAAGTATTAAATTACAGAAACTGACTGAAAACCTCAGGTAAATGACTACTGTTTATGGAAGTCTTATTGGCAGCCCATTTTCCCTCTTTACTACAACATAAATTATATTGAAATTGTTTGTTTTTTTGTTTTTTTTACTATTTATTGTGTTCTGTATAACAATTGATACATTTTCCCAGTACATGTGGCTAAATATTTTAGTTCTTTAGAAAAGTGTTGACAAATATCTATGTGAAGAAGCTGAAAAAAAAAATAGATTTCTGTTTGTTGAATGAGAAACAGCATGGGTGGCTCCTAACATATCACTTTGATTGAAGAAAACCAATGATTTGAAATGCTTTCTCCAGTGCATCGTCACTGCTGAGGTAAAATGTCTTCAACATGACATTGTGACTTTATTTTTCCTCCCAAGCTGTATTGTCACAAGGCTAAATATGCTAATAAAATGGTGTGCTATATATCAAACAGCCAGTGAATGTTTTATTTAGTTCACGTTCAGTCTGGATTTTATTACACAATTATCAGAGTATAGCCTAATATTTTTTGATTGTGTTTTTTATTCTTTTTCTGAAGAATTTGGACTTTTTAGGTCAATTTAAATACAGTAGTGAAAGTTTTTCATTTTGACTAGTAAGAGGAATGTTTCTTTTTACAAGTATGTTAACACATGCTTAAAAAATCTATCCCACTATATTTATCATACAAACCGGATTCCAAAAAAGTTGGGACACTAAACAAATTGTGAATAAAAACTAAATGCAATGATGTGGAGATGCCAACATCTA
>JAUZSU010028913.1:0-10483 GCA_034780255.1 Parotocinclus maculicauda | reverse complement strand
AGACTCAGTGATTCATTATTACTAGACTCAGTGATTCAATAATCTTTGACTCAGTGATTCTTTATTACTAGACTCAGCGATTCATTATTACTAGACTCAGTGATTCATTATTACTAGATTTAGTGATTCATTATTACTAGACTCAGTGATTCATTAATCTTAGACCGAGTGATTCTTTATTCTTAGACTCAGTGATTCATTATTACTAGATTTAGTGATTCTTTATTCTAAGACTCAGTGATTCTTTATTCTAAGACTCAGTGATTCTTTATTCTTAGACTCAGTGATTCATTATTACTAGACTAGGTGATTCTTTATTACTAGACTCAGTGATTCATTATTACTAGACTCAGTGATTCAATAATCTTTGACTCAGTGATTCTTTATTACTAGACTCAGTGATTCATTATTCCTAGACTCAGTGATTCATTATTACTAGACTCAGTGATTCATTATTACTAGACTCAGTGATTCATTAATCTTAGACTCAGTGATTCATTAATCTTAGACTCAGTGATTCTTTATTCTTAGACTCAGTGATTCTTTATTCTTAGACTCAGTGATTCTTTATTCTTAGACTCAATATTACTAGACTCAGTGATTCATTAATCTTAGACTCAGTGATTCTTTATTCTTAAACCTCAGTGATTCTTTATTTTAAGCTTTTTTAAACTTCCCGGTGGATGTTTATTCCGTGTTTCTTTCATCTTGCCTTGAGTCCTGATTTGGGTCCTGTTAAAGCCCTGCTGATGGCATCAGAGCTCGTCTGTTTTGAGAGTCGGTATAAAATCACGACAGTAAAAAAAATAAAAACCGTAGCCAGTCTGCATTAGCACTCTGTTTTACCCCTGCTTATCGTTCTCAGGGTTGCCAGAGAGGGTGTGAATCCTAAAACGGAAAGCAACAGCCCGAAGTCCCCCCCGAACAGGGCACCGGTCCATTGCAGGGCTTCATGCCGCACTACAGCGTTGGTCTGTAAACACAGCAGTGCTGAAAGAACGGCCAGCTGATTCCACAGGCCGATAATAAACACACGTGTTGCGTTACGCGATCGACATGAGCCCATGTTTGCACAGATCTGAGAAGCTTAACCGATTGACGCTCCCTCTCCTTCCCTCCAGCCCCCGGCATGCATGACATCATCCAACATTAGAGCCCTAAATCCAATCTGCCAGACCACTCGCCCTTTTGTCTAATCTCCTCCTTGATCTGGCTTCGGTATCATTACCCATGTCCCCGCTATCAAATTTAGCTCTTAACCCTTTTAATAAAACTTGGGGCTATTAATTAGATGTTTAATATTAGCCCAAACGAGGAGACATGAGCAATCGGTTTCGGGCCTCGCTTACCTCAGACGGCCCCCTTTTCCCGCCCCGGCTGCGAGTGCTGCATACGCTGCAGAGTGCGCGCAGATTTTGCTGACAACAGTGAGGCTAATATGTCAGGACAGGAGTAAGTAGGCCAGTGGAGGAACCAGAAACAGTTAGAGGAGCAATTCGTCATTATTGCTGAGAGAACCGAAAAAAACACCCTCAGCAATTTTAAAAGGAGGCGCAACTTTCAGATTGGGCTGCAGCTTTTACCCACTGCTCTCGTTAGGCGCTCGGTCTTACCACAAGAGGGCGTAAAAGCCCCCCATATAATATAGGGCAGCCCTATAAAAAGGTTCTCAGAGGCGTACCTCTTGCTGAGGGATCGTTGACGGCCAGAGCTAGACCTCTGTGCCACATTTAAACACTCTTAGGTTGCCGAAACTGGCATCCCAGGTGGTACCAAAAATGCTTAAAAGGGGAATCTGGCAACCGGACAGAACTGGGAAATGTTTTAATCTGGCTGAGATATTCCTGGCTGGAAAACGCCATACGGAAGCTCTGCCATGAGAGGCAATATATAACTGATCTGTTAGTATCCCTCATATCTCTACTAAGGGTAGTGTATGCCCAATCTTCCCAGTTTATCACACCAGCACGTGGGGCAGTGAGAACGAGAACCAGAGCATGACTGGCTCCCAAACAGAATCTGGAGACGATATTCCATAGCAGTCCAGGTTCCTCTTGAAACGAGGGTGAAGGTGGCCGGCTGTCAAACGGGCACAATGGGACATTTTTCCACCAAGCTCCTGGAAATGGTCCAGGCAAAGACAGGGGTGGTAGTGATGGTCTCCTACCAAGAGGTACAGGTCGAGCTGTGACTGATCCCAGAGATTGATCCATATCTGGTTCCTTTTCCCACCTCACCAAAGCCAAGCGTGTCCTTACAGGTGTTGTGGAATTCAGACAGCATCGATCGGCAGCGGGCGGCGAGGTGCAGCGAGGAACGAGGCGGCCATCGATCGCACCTCGGCTCGACGCCCCCAGCCCACTTCAGAGCCATCGATTCGGGCTCTTCTTCCTAAAGCAGGCGAGTTACGCCACCCCCGCCGACGCAGCGGATCGATTTCGGCAATCAATCAGCGACATGTCATTTTGTTTCTAGAGCAGCTGACTCAACATTCCCATCAGCGGGAAATATGAGATACATATTCTCCACTAAACATCTAGAGGAACACCAAAATTCCTTAATATTCCCTTTAGCCTTTCTTTCTTCATTTATTTATTTTGTCCGTCAGGCTTTCTTTTTTTTTCTTACGTATTCATTAGCATTCTTTACTTCCCTTCTTTCTTTTTCTTTATTCTGTTCGACTCTCTTTACTCTGTATTCACTTTCTTGCTTTGTCAAACTTTACTTTTTGTCTTTATTTATTTCATATTTATTTTAGCCTTTCTTTTTATATTTCTTTCTTTTCTTTTTTTAACTTTCTTTAGCAATCATTATATTATTTCTATTTTTCTTTTTCTTTCTTTATCCCTTATGACCATCTGACTTTCCTTCTTTCTTCGCAATAATTTCTTTTTCGAATATTCAAATCTTAGAAAAATATTTTTTTTTTCTTGTATGTTCAGGTTCTTTTTTTCTTTCTTTTGTTTGTAGTTTCTTTCTTTTTTCTTTCTTTCTTTTGTTTGTTGTTTCTTTCTTTCTACCTTTTTTCTTTCTTTCTTTCTTTTCTCCTTCCTTTTTCTTTCTTTCTTTCTTTCTTTCTAATCCTTTCTTTCCTTTTCTCTTCCTTTCTTTCTTTCTTCAGCAACAATTTATTTTTCTTTCTTTCTTTCGCAATAATTACTTACATTCTTTCTTTTTGCAGTATTCACCTCTGCCCCTTTTCTTTTTTTCGATCTTTCTTTCTTGTTTTTTGTGGTAAGCCATTCCCTGTGGAATGTTCTTTCAGAAATCGGTTTTGAAGGATCTCTTACTATCCCGGGACAGCAGTGACCTTGTGGTTAAGGTCCAGGGTTCAAATCCCACCTCTGCTAAGCTGCTGTTAACTGTTAAACCTTGAACAAGACCTGTATCACTGCACTGTACCACCTCTTCTCAATCTACGAATCCCTTCACACACCAAGGTATCTATAGCGCCATCTACAGGATCCTGAAGTTACTACCACCCGAAACGTATGAGTGATTCAAGGCGAGCCGAGGTTTGTTGCAGGTCTGGAGCTGGAGTGTAACTAAGGGCTGAGGGACGCTGTGTGTGTGTGTGTGTGTGTGTGTCCTGGGAGAAGGTAGAAAACACACCGTTACTTTAGGCGGGTTCATCCAGTGGTGCTGGAGGACGCTGCTCGCCGTCATGTTTTCAGGAAGGAGAACCACATCGCTGTTCATATCTCTACAGGAAAGCTCACACTCGGCTCCTACGAGACAGAAATGAGACGGAAAGAAGACGGAAATGAGACAGTGAGACCATATGGGCAAAATTATTGGGGCACCTATACATCCCATTCTAAATCCATAGGCATTAATATGGAGTCGGTTCTCCTCTCAGCTCTAAAAACATTCATTATTCTGGAGGGCTTTTTTTTTTTTTACAAGATTATGGACTGTGACATCAGACACTGATGTTGGCATGAGAGGGTCTGGTTCAGGTCTGTGCAGGTCAAACATGCCTTAATGGACCTTACTTTGTCCACATTGTCATCACATTAATATATAAATTGCCTAAAATATTAAGATTTCCCTTAACTGCAACTAAGGGGCCTAAATACAGCATAATAGTATTATCCCTCCTCCCCCAAATTTACCAGTCAGGCAGGTAATGTTCCACCCACCGAACCCCACCACACCCCCACCCAAACCACACCCAAATCCCACCATACACCAACCCATCAAACCTGGACCTACAGAACCCTGACCATACCATAGCCCGACCAGCCAAACCCAGACCCCAAGATACCCAAACCCTGACCCGCAGAACCCTGATCCCACCATACCCCAACCAGCCAAACCCCGAGTCCACCATACCCCTACTTAAACCAAACCCCCAATCCATCAAACCCCGACCAACAGAACCACGACCCCACCATACTCCAACCAAGCAATTCCAGATCCTATGAAAACCTGGACCCACAGAATCCTGAGCCCACCATACCCCAAACAACTAAACTCAGACCCCATGATACCCTAAACAACCAAACCCAGACCCCGAGATACCCCAATGCCACCAAACCCCAGCCCACAGAACCCCGACCCCACCATACCCCAACCAACCAAACCCTGACCCCACCAAACCCCAACCCACAGAACCCTGACCCCACCATACCCCCACCCAAACCAAACCCCAATCCCACCATACCCCAACCAACCAAACCCTGACCCTAAGCGTTTTCCGGCCCAAGTTTGCCTTGGGGTGCCTAAACTTTTTGCACAACACGTGTAAGTCATGACCACTAAGAGAACTCGTTCCTCGAACCCTCACCTATGGCGTGTCCTTTCCTGCAGCTGAGCCGGATGTTGGGGTGCAGGTTCCGAGGCAGGGCACAGTGACCCTTTAGCTGCGGGCAAACGCGGAACGTTCCCGTCCAGTTCCCGTCCTTCCTGCAGCGGATAACGTTGGAATTCGGACCCTGCCGGACCAAAAGAAAGAGGTGTGACCGTGACCGCGGAGAGCCCACCTGACCCCGCCGAGTGACGGACCCTCCAATGACCAGAGGGAGAGTGAGAGAAGGTGCGTGTGATGTGCACACAAAAACACTCAGGACCACATCTGGAGGGAACGCTTGATTATGTTTTGCCATGCTGCAAATTCCGCCATGAGGTCATACTACATCAAAGGGGTGTTGCTGGCAAGGTCAACCAACCAACAGACTGTTCTCGCTCCGTGTGTGTGTGTGTGTGTGTGTGTGTGTGTGTGTGTGTGTGTGTGTGTGTGTGTGTGTGTGTGTGTGTGTGTGTGTGGTTAGGACATTTACTCAATACATCAAGTTTCTGTTCCAGGTTCTGAAACCAGAGCTCCCAGCTCTGCTCGTTTAAATTAAACCAGATGGACAAACGCAAGGACGGACGGATGGACGGACAGAGGAAACCAGGCAAGAGATAAATTCACCAAGTACACGCTCTAAAAGGAGCCTGCGTTCTGCCAAAACAGCAGAGCAGCGTCGACGTAAACTCAATAAATATTAGAGTAAAACCTTCTGAACGCTTCAGGATCAAATTCTCTTTTTTTCCCTTTTCATGCCACCGCTGAACTTCTGCTCTTCCTTCCCTCCAACACATGGTTAAAAAACGAAAACTGGAACGGAATATATTAAATCCACCTCGCTTCCACGCTGAAAACAATACCTAAAAGACCAAAACGGATCGAAAAGTCGACATTTCGGTCAAAAGCCCTTCTTTAAATTTGAACCCAGTTCTCCGGAGTGCATCTCTTTTCTTCTGCAGACCTTCTACGATTCGGTTTGTTCTCCTTAAGGAAGCAGCAGCCGAGGACTTCTGTTTGTAAAGTTTCCGTTCCTTGCTTGTGCAGTTGTGCATCTGGACCTTCCGCTTCTTTTTGTGATCCTCAAAATCCTGGCACAGGGAACCTAATCGTTGACTGAACCAAAACATTCAAAACACTGCTTCGGACTCAAAGAAAGTTCTTAGTGACGACCACCTTAAACGCTGTTCAAATCTTCACCACCTCTAACACCTAAGGCTTTCCAGAAGGTCTAACTCAAAGCAGAAGCTACCCAGATCTCTGGTTTCTGCCCTTTCCCTTCCCGTTTCTTCCAGCCTCGTTACCCACAGATCCGTGACGCCTCTTGACGCAATTAGCTGCACAAAAAAAAGCCCTTTCACTGTTTGACAAGTGGTGGTCTGTGAGGTTAAGCCTGGCCTCGGCGAGCTCCTGAAGCTCCTCTACGTACGACTATTACGTTCACGGCGTTTACAGCTTCAAATGGAGGCCAGATTTCCGAGTTCTTTCATCCGATCGCTACTCTGAATAAAAATTTGGTCACGCTTATGAAAACATGCTCGGCATTTCATCTGGATCTCATACGCAAAATAAACCAACGCTGATCAAAAACACTCGTTTAGATCTTCTTTCCGTGGCGCAGAACCTTACAGACAACCGGACCTGGATGGAATTAGATCCTGCACAGCCCAGAGCAGAAGATGGCCTTCTAAAGTGGCTCTGGGCTCTAGCAGAACCTGGAACTCATTTAAGGGAACTGAGCTCCGTATTCAGGATGCTCTGCTGTGGGAACAGAAGCAAAAAAAGGAGGAAGGCGGACCTGTTTGCAGGGGGCAGGTGTCTTTGCCGTGGTGTTGATGGAGTGGCACTGCAGCCAGCACATGCTGTCGAACCGGAAACCGTCCGTGCAGTGGTACATGCCATGGAAGACCGGCGGCGGCGCGGGACACATCACCGGCTCACAGGAACCCTGCAACCACCGACCGTCCTCCGTACACTGCAGCTTAAAGGCCCGTCTGCAGAAAAGCAAACGACTATTAAACAGGAACAGCCTTTTGTAAAGAGGGTCAGAGAAAAGGTGCGTCTTTATGTCGGGTTATGTCTCCCGAAAATCTCGGTGTACTTCACAGAAGCGTAAACGACCTTTACCCAGGGTCCAGACCCGACCCGTATCAGGATAGAGCCCAAAATAAAAAGGTAATGGACCATCCTAGATGCTTGCGAGCCCAGAGAAGTGGGCGGAGCTTCTGTACAGGCTTGTTTTTAATACGGTATAGTTTTAAGTGGTATTTGTGAATGTTGGATTGGTTGTAGGTTGGGTAGATTGGGTACCTCTTGGGCTTGTTGGCCGCGTGGAAGCCAGGATTGCACTTGAACTTGCAGAGGGACCCGACTTTAAGACCGGTCTCGTTACACCGTTTGGTCTGCAGGACAGCGTTGGCAATGGCAGGTGGGGCGGGGCATCGTAACTCGCACAAGGCCTCAGGGAAGGACCACAAACCATCCTCCATACAGGTCAACGTGTTGTTAGTTCCTACAGAGGAAAAAAAGGTTAATAGAACACAACACAAACGATGCAGATTTTTTTCAAGACGCTGGAATTTTTTAGTCTTGTTGGCATTTCTCACCCACGAGCTGAGCGGGTTCCCGGCACTCGAAGCTACACTTCTTGCCGTAGGTGGTACCCTCGGGGAAGTGGAAGTTGGCTGGGTGGACGTGGTACTTGTCAGGAAGTCCACAGTCTACAGGCTCACAGGACACCTGCTTGTTCCACTTGCCGTCCGTACAGGTGATGGTCACCGTGGATCCCGACTGCAGGGACACATGGGGAAAATGTTATTTAAAGTAGTTGGGATTTGTCCTAATGGACGCCTGTTAGCCAGGTTAATCAGAGCGTCCTGCTAAAAATGGGCAAACGTTCTCATGTGGTTCTGTGGTTCTGCTCTTCAAAAGTTTACTGGGTTCCAAATTCACATCCCTAAGGGATTCTTATAAACATAAAAAATACGAAAGCGATGGATATTAGTATTTTATAGAGAGCTGGGTTGGGTCAATAAGGATTGAAAAAAACAAACTGACAGTAATAGAAATGGTTTACACCAACGCCGTGGCCCTAATAATTGGTGCTGTTCGGTTGCCAGACCAAATCCATAAAGTGGATCAGGGTAAATGTTGGGGTCTTTCAGTGGATTTTGGTTTCAAGTTAGTTTTTAGTTCCAGTCCATTTAGGTCCAGGAGCCTTCAGTCGCCATTTAGACCTCCAATGGGGCTTAATTCCAAAACTGGATTGCAGGACAGAGAAGAGTCTTGATGCTCAGGGTCCAGTCAAGCCCTGCTTGTGTCTTAATTAAAGCCTTAAAGTAAAAAGGGGCTGGTACGTTTTTGGTTTTGTAGGCGAACATTAGGGTTCTGAATCTAATTCGGTAGCGGCAGGGAGCCAGGGAAACCAGTCCTTGGTTCTCAAACTTCAACAATGAACCAAATCCAGTTTGTGTGCTCGAGTTAAGCCAAACGTTACCAGTACGAGAGCCTATTTTCAGTCCAGAATCCATAAGTAGGTAGTGGATTGGATGCAAGTCAGCTGAGACCCTCATATTGAGCTTGCAAGTTGGAGCATTTGGACCTCAATGAAGATCAATTAGTTTTATCTCAGTGGTGGGTCTAGGGATGGGCGATTCTGATGCTGCTTTCGGATTCCAAGTTCTGTTTCCAAAAAATGTTTACATACAGTTCTTCGAAGTGGGTTTTAATATCTAACCCTGGGTGGATCCAGAGTCTATCGTGGTGACCTAGTGGTTAAGGTACTGGACAATGAACCAAAAGGTCTGGCGTTCAAATCCCACCTCCGCCAAGCTACCACAGTTGTAAATGTAAATAAATAAACCCTGGACAGGGCAAAACTTGCCTCATCTAGAGCCAGTGCACTTACTGAGAGGTGTGATGAGGTCTGGGTCAAATGTGGGCCCTTAAACATGGCCCCTTAACTCTAAACTGGTTGACCGGACCTTGTAAGCACATATAAAGTCACTTTAGATAAGGCCATCTGCTAAACGTAAAAAGAGGCAACCATATCGGCTCTCCTAGGGTTTCCAATAATTAAACCTTCTACTGCATACTGGATTTATTATCATGACGTAGCAGAAGTACTTCAGTAGACGTCCTAATGTCCCATTTAGGGAAACAGAGAACAAAGGGGGTTGCTGGTAGAACATCGTGGTGAAATCATTGAATTTGTCCGGCGGTCCAGGTTTGTTTGATATCTGCTACATCTGGTGACGATGCCAGCTCACGTTCTCATCCAGACTCCAGACACGACGCAGTGTTTTGATCGAAACAGGTCAGCGTGTGGTTTAGATATCACGGAGAAGGAATGTTGGCTTCCATTGCTCCGCTGAAATGCTGATATTCGAAAAATGCCCCGAACATCTGGTTACAGAAAATTGGAAAATCGTCTCAGGAGACCTTCAATCTCAACCTGATTTTCCTTATTTATGCCTCTTCTTACGTCTTCACCGAACAGCCGGGCCTTTTTAAAACACTCATACCTTAGCGTCCATTATTTCACCTCAATGAGGAACATCTGGATTTAGGCTTCCCGAGTGGTGGATTTATCCATAAATAACACTAGAAGACACTCTTGGGCAAAGCCAAACGAGAAAACTCCTTCACCTACAACATCAGGCTTTGTCCGGCGTGTCTTCATTTTAACAATTTGCATTTTTTATCCTCCGACAGCCACAAGTCTAAAATCCATCATAATAGCACACAACATCTGGAGCTTGCACTCGTGAGATGCAGCTATATTACAGTGGTTCAGGAGTAAAGATGATCAGGGGAACTCCAGTTTAGCCTACACTGAAGAGGGGTGATCTCTCTCCCCTCCCTCAGAACCACCATTGATCAATATCTAATAAGAGCACATGGGTAAGGGATTAGTTTACCCAACCTTCATCAAGATCTACAATACAGAGTTACGTTCACAAATACAGCTTAAAACTTTACTGTACAAAAAACAACCTCATGTTATAACCACGCCCACAATCTCCATTTTGGATCGAGTGAAAGTTGAAGATCTGAGCGTTCTCAATAAGACCCGAAACAGAAACGACATCGTTCATGTGTTCTGCACATTGTTCTCCACAGCTGGCACACATGGACAGTCGCTGACGACCTCAGCCGAGGTGCCAACGTTTTTCACACAGCATGTTAGAAACCAGAGAAGGTCTGGTAGAACTCCAGATTGTGTCTCCATGAGAAAGAGCAGACTCTTCTTTCATCACATCGTCAGCAGAAGCTATGAGGAGGTTTTTGTCTGAGGGAGTGCAGTGGATACGGGATGGGAAAATAGCCAAGATGCAGGTTGCAGATTTTTTTTTGCAGTTGCTCAATTAGTAATAATTTGTATTTAAAATTCTCAAATATTACAGCATTTTGTTTTTCTCAACCTCTAAAGTTAAAACGAATCAAATTGTCTCTCTCTCTGTCTCCCCCTCTCTGTCTCCCCCTCTCTCCGTCTCTCCCTCTCTCCGTCTCTCCCTCTCTCCGTCTCTCCCTCTCTCCGTCTCTCCCTCTCTCCGTCTCTCCCTCTCCCTTTGTCTTTTCCTCTCCGTCTCTCCCTCTCCGTCTCTCCCTCTCCGTGTCTCCCCCCCTGTGTCTCTCCCTCCCCCCCTGTGTCTCTCCCTCCCTCCCTGTGTCTCTCCCTCCCTCCCTGTGTCT
>JAUZSU010028912.1:7191-22094 GCA_034780255.1 Parotocinclus maculicauda | reverse complement strand
ATTTGGAATAAGGCTGTAACGTAACAAAATGTGGAAAAAGTGAAGCGCTGTGAATATTTTCCGGATGCACTGTATATACTTACAACAATATATACATTGTGTTACAAAAAATAGCAAAAAGTCATCCATACAAACCTGAGTAACTTGCTCAAAAAATTCTCACAACACTTCATGACACGTCAATCAACTAAGCTAGTCCATGGGTCAAATGTGAGCTAACAAGCAAGCGAGGACCTGACTGGTAAGGTAGTCTCTCTCTCTCTCACACATACACACATGCGCACACACACACACACACACACTCACTCAAATGACGATTTTAGCTCTTAAACTCCCACCGCTGCTTGTGGATCCAGAGTTGATTGACTGTTAAGGTGGCCAGCTGTTTACAGTCACAGCATCTGGATATTTCCTCTTATAATTTTGATACCGTCGGTCATTAAAGTGAACGGTCGTGGATCAGATGGTCGATCTGTACATAAATACATACATTTTCCACAATTATAAAGGTCAACAGTAGTGTTGTGGTCAAGACCAAGACCTGTAGTAGTCGAGTCCAAGAAAAGACCAAAAGCGGCAGCAAATCCTAATGATGATAATAATAATTCCAGCATTTGCAGGCATGGTAAGGTAAAGCAAGCGGGTGAAAATGCAAACAGTCTCAACTTCAGACGATTCTAAATAAAATTAAATAAGATTTTTTGATTGGATGCTGAATGAGAAGAACAGTAACTTGTTTTTTTTCCAGTTATAAGTGCAGACTTCATTTAGGCAGGTAGAGAAAGGACTGATTTATCCTGTTTGAATAAATTGCTGATATGTTTTAACCATTTAACCATTTATAATTAATGTTACTTTGGGCTGATGCAGTTCACTTGGCTGGTCTTCTTAACAATTTCCTTTCACAGGGACCGAGACCAGACCGAATCCAAATGATTGTGAGATTAAGATGAGACCATGACCGCGCTTTAGTACACTTTAACACTAGTGGACAGTTAATTTAATGTTTGATACACAAAGCTAGTTGCCTGCTGTTGATTTACTACTAAATTGTGTAACACTGTGGAATCATGAGAACCAGTGTTGTCCCAGGCTACACATTTTTGATCAGTTTTTAATCCCACATACTGTAAATTACTGCTTCAGCACACACTACTACTAATTGCCCATATGTTTGACACACAGTCTGTTAGAGAGCATAACCTCTTCTCTTATTGCAGTTTTTTTTCCCCATTGCTCATTGTAGTGCATACGATTGATCTTTTCTTCTGAACACCCAGCTTGTCTAGCCAACCCAGTTCAGTCCGGCACTACTTCAAGATCAGCCCAAGGACATTATCCTTTGTCATTCACGCAGCTCTTAGTGTAATGACTCATCAGCCTCTACATCAGAGCCTGTCCCTTAAAAGCTTTCCGTAATACTACTTCTGTTTTGGCTGACTGCCACAGTCCTTTGGTAATGCACCAAATTCATAAAAAAGAAAAAGGTTATGGATTTTAAATCATATTGCTTTTTCCCAGGCACCACCCCAAACCAAAAACTTTTTGTGATACACAGAGCCGCAGTGGGATATTTTTTTTTTCCATTTGCTCATTAATAAAAAGGTACATTAATATTACTTATAACAAAATTAAGTGGAAAAAAGAACATCATTTAAATCATAAACGATTCAAATAGTGTGCAGTTTTCTTTTTTCTAGACAATTCCAAATAAAAATGTGCTCTGAGTAAGCATGAGTACCAGGATCAGAGGTTTTCATGTAAAGTTTTAGCAGTTATGTAGGACATTCTTCTCTCATTTTCTAATAATTGCACCAACAGTTGGTGCCTTCTCACCAAGCTGCTAACCCGTTGTCCCACAGCCCATCCCAGCCTTGTGCAGGTCTAACATTTTATCCCTGGTGTCCTTGGATATCTCTTAGGTTTTGGGCATGTTTGAGAGGTTTAAGAGTGATTGAGTGTTTGGACAGGTATCTTTTATACAGGTAATGAGTTCAAACTGGTGCAATCAATACAGGTAATGAGTGCAGAACAGAAGAGCCTCTGACAGAAAGAAAAACTAACAGGTGTGTGAGAGTCAGAATTCTTGCTGGTTGGTAGGTGATCAAATAAAATGCAAATAACTTATTTTAAAATTATACAATGTGATTTTCTGGATTTTTTCTGGATCATCTCTCTCTCACACATTTAAAATGTACATATGATAAAAATTACAGACCTCTCCATTATTTGTAGGTGGGAAAACTTGAAAAATGTTTGATTGCTTGAGCAGTGTTTGTTGTGTAAAATCCAAACCAGTTCTTCATTACTATATCCACTATGTATTTGTCAAACAATGTGTGCACTTTAATAAATGTACGAAAGTTTTATAGAGACAGTACAGGCTTATTGCTTACCTTATTCAGTGAGTAGTTATTCCCACTCAGTCTGTCAAACATGAGTGCTGATTGCTTTTATTATAGCTTGCTTTTAGATCGGGTAGTATTGCTGTAAGAGCCAAGTTGAGTAATTGTACCATATATTTTAACACGAATAATGTGGTAATTGCCTTTTTAGTTTAATACAATATTTAGTACAGTAGTACAGGTGTGCATCTTATAACAACCATCCTTAAAATCTAAAATAAATTGTAAAAGGAAACCAATATCTGTCATTGTTACAAACTGTAAATGAAGTTTAAATGTGTATTTATTTTAATTGTAGAGCTGATTCCTTAGGGATTGTTACTTGTGTAATGTAGTTATTTATGATTAATTTCTGTAAAGAGACAAAATGGGAAAAGGGCTTCACCAATGCTAGTATAATTTGAGTTAAAATAAGAGAACTTGACATGTTGGAAAATAAAACAGGAAGTCTATGTGGCTGTCCTATTGCAAGGAATACACTTACTACCATTATTATTTTTTCTAACCTTTATAAATTAGTTCACGTTTACCTGTTGAGATTCTGTTTTAATGCGTTGTTAGGCTCTGTCAAACAAAAGTAGCAGTAGTTCCAATCGCTCATGTTTTGCGGAACGTATGTACGCTGTGTTCTTGTGAAAATACCCTTTTTACCTTACAGTAGCATAAAAAGACACTGACTACGGTAATGTCTTGTCGCCATCCACTTTGGTCATCGACCTGCTTCACATATTGTAAAGCAGTTGTTAAACGCTGCTTGCTTGTACGTTGTTCATAATGTTGTCTGGGTTTCAATCTTCCCTGTTGAGTAAGAAAGGAATAAGAACTCAATTTCCCAGGTTGGAAGCTGTGATATAGGTGGTGGAAACTGACTGCATGTTGCATTATTAGTATTTTGTGCCTTTCCAGTTCCAAAATCCACTTCACAAGAAGTGATCATGAACACTAATATAAGCAACCTATATAATAGCATCACATTATGATAGCAAGTGTTCTGATCTTTGCTGTCCATGTTCAGGACACAAGCGGGATGGCAGTGGATGAGCTGAGTAGCAGCGTGAGTGAAGACACGGGTTTCTGCAGTGCCCCCCCTCTGCCTTCAGACTCCAGAGAGTTGTGTGAGCTCCAGGATCCACCTGATGACCCAGACACGGTGCCCCCTACGCATACAGGCATGGACAGCCCACCAGGTTCACTGTGTGAAGACGAAACCGCCCCAGACTCGGTGTGTGAAGAGGACGTAACTCTTGCTCTCAAGGAGCTCGATCAGAGGTGTGAGGAGGAGGAGGCAGACTTCTCTGGCATGTCCAGGTGAGTGAAAGATGGAGGGGCTGAAGAGCTGTTGTCTGAAGTGTCCGAAGACACTTTTTGGTATTCATTTAAATAATATAAACAGCATACCAAGTTGAATGAAACGTTGAATCTCTGAATTGTAAATTTCTGTATTTTAGTATTTGGTACAACAATTAACCATGACATTAAAAGATGAATATATGTGAATATCATGGACAGTGAGTGCATATACATGAATTAATAATCCAGTCATAATCACGCTGCATTTCCGCAATTATTTGATTATTTGAAGTGGTCATGTAAAGAATATTCGATTTCCCAGATCAGATTACGGTCTGGACATGTAATGAAGATAGCAGGAATTTATCTCAGTAATCAGATTTCTCAGCGTATGTGTCCTGTTTGTCGGATTCCAGTTGGTTTTCTCAGTCTGCTCATGCATGCAAGTGTATACCTACACTGTTGCAATGTCCACTTATTATAAGAAAATCTGTTATATGCAGGCTATTTTTCATTGACCTAGTGGCGCATTTTTCATATGGGATCTGGCAACCCCAGAATTTTATACAAATTAACTAGGAGTTAAATGCAGCTAAACTGCACACTTTTGTGAAGACTTTGTGGGAATTCTGTATATGCCCACAGAATTGAAGAATTTCACTCTGTAACTGATAAGGTTTGAAGCTTATGTTTGACACCACAGTGGTGCTGTTCTCAGATAAGCTGCTCAGTAAACATTTTATCTTTATTGCACCATTTCTATGTAATCTTTAGACTGTTTCGTGTGAAAATCACAAAAGATCAGTGTAGAAATACTTAAACCAGCTGGTCTAGGACAAAAACCATGCCAGGGTCAACAACCAGTAAAAACACGCTAAGCATACTCGACTCATTCTGCAAAAAAAGTGCCATGCAACAAGAAAATTAATAGATGGCAAGACGTAACAAATGTTATCACCGATTACATCATGGAAAAACACTGTTCCAGAGTATTTTGTTCTTAATGTGATTGAGAAAATCCCAGAAAACATCCAGATACTGGTTATTGTCAATATTACACACTTCTAATATACAGCCACATGTACTGTCTTTTTTCTGTGCTTATTTTTTTTTAACCTGTATGCTTAGGCATACTCTATTTATTTAGCACTTTTTTTAGAGCTTTGTTTAAGTCTTTATTTGTTTACTGTAGTTTTTGCCAGATCTTCTCTTCCATCTTCTTGTCAATGTAATTAGATTAGAAAACCCTTGGCTGAGCTCCTGTTTGGCTTGGATCCATTTTTAGCTCCATCAGGATGTTACTTTGAAGGTTAGCCAGATTTAAATCTTTGGCTTTTCCCTAATAGGTTCACATGGAGGTAAACCAATCCCGCACAGACAACTTTAGTTCCCAAACTGCTGTAAAGATGCCAAATAGAGATGCTCCTTATCAATTTCCTCCTCTCTTAGGAGACAGACACATTTACGCATTGATTAGTTGCATGTCTGGCAGTAGTCCAGTTTTGGCTCCACCTTTTCCAAGATGCTCACGTGTGTGTACACGTGTGATTGTTTACATGCAGTGTGTATAGTGTGAGGGCTCTCCCTGGCGTTTAATATTGGGAAGAGAACCATTTTCCAGTAAGGAACTGTGCATTTGTGTATAGAATGGGGCAGGGCCACTGTAAACTGTTTGCAAATGCAGCTTAGTATTGACTTCCAGTGTGTTCGGGTGGGGGTTGGTGGGAGAGAGCAGAAATAATAGAAGACCATAATGTTCAGAGCATGTGAGGCGAAAGAAGAGAGGTCGAGAGAGGGGATTTGTGCTTCGAGAGGCAGGGAGTGTGAAGACTGCAGAGAGAGAGCGCAAAAGAGATATTTGAGCGCTGGTGGGGCAGAGTAAAAGAAGTGAATGCAGCGTCGACAGGATGAGGGTGAAGACGAAACCCGTGTCCTCTTTGCCGTTTACCCATAGTGGCTTTAGATACTTCTACTCGGTCTGCTTCACCAAACTCTTCGGACCCTCCGGCTTGTAAGTGGATGACGGAAATTTGTTTTTCTTTTTTTTTTTTTTTTTTTTCCTGCGGTAGGTCTGTGCTGCAGTGCTGATCATCTGCAGTGGGAGGGAGCATGGTGAGAACGGGTGGGGGGTGGGGGTAGAGGCTAGGGGGCACTGTAGAAGCTGAAGCAAGCCAGGCTGGGACAACAACAGTGCTTGCTTTCCGTTTTCCTCCATGGTGACATCACTTGTTTACTTCTAGTCGAGTATGAGAGTGCAGGGGAATCTAAATTATTGGTGAAAAAGTGTGTGAGAGAAAAAGGACACGGCCTGCTTGCATTTGGCACTCTGTGTGCTCGTCGGACAGACAGGACCTGACTTTGTTATTGTTTGTGTGCGCAGTCAGGATGAGGCCGACGTGGACGGTTTTCCCGAGCTGCAGTCCTCTCCACCCCCGTCTCCTTTTCTCTCCGCCATCCTGGCAGCGTTCCAGCCAGTCACCTATGACGATGAGGAGGACGCCTGGCGCTGCCACGTCAACCAGATGCTGTCCGATACGGACGGCTCTTGTGCCGTCTACACTTTCCATGTGTTCTCTCGCCTCTTTCAGGTGTGTATGATTGAGCTTTTTATGGTTGTTGTTCACAGACCTTTCATGAGTATGTACACATTGATAAAGTTCTTGTAACGCTGTCCTTCCTCACAGCACATCCAAAGACAGTTTGACTCCATTACCCATGCTTCAGTGCGATTCCTCGGCGAGGGGCTGCAGCGAATGGGAAACCAGTTCCTCAGCTCACTGGAGGTCATGACCTCATGCGCCCAATGTCCTACCGTCCTTTTGGATGCAGAAACTGTGAGTTTTTACATGGACACTACAGATTTATTTGGGATGTGGCGGTATCGCGGTTAAGATACCGAACCTGAAGTCTTAGGCCACCATTAGATTAGAAATACCGTTCGCAATGGCGTAATGACCTTATACAATTTGTCAGTCTAATTATCATAAAAAATTATGATAAAACCTGAAAATACAGGGGATGTTACGCAATATGAAGAAAACTCCCATATAGGCTACAGTGTCAAGTATTTATTATTCTTATACTTACTTATACTTATAGCAGCATCCAACAGCTACATGGGGTCTCCAAGTTGACCTTTTTAACGTCTGCAAAAGCTTGATCAGGAATAGGGTAGCAGGAAAGAAACCACTTTTATTGAAAGTGGAACAGGCTATAAAAGACTCACAAAAAGTTCACAAAGACTGGAATGAAGATTAGTGGAAAAATCTCTAGATTTAAAATCATTATCATTGTAATATATGGTCACTAACATTTCTCAAACAATCTACCGGTGGCCGAAAGCTTTTGCACTGCATTGTAGGTTAAATATTTTGCTTGTTTAAACTAATCCTAATTTTGATCATGAAAAAAGAGCAGCAGCTTCTTAGTTTTGAAGATTGTAAAAAATAAAAAAATACACATTTAGCAGAAACTGTGAACATTGTACACTTATACAAGAAACTCTGCATTATTTACGCTTCTGAATAAAGGAATGTCTGTTTGTTAAATGTAAAATTGGTAATTGTAAAAGTCTAATTGTGAAGTCCATATTGTGAATCGAATTGTATTGTCACACCCCAGATAACAGATAATATATTAGGCTCTTTGTGAACCAATACATTTGAACCCTTATGAGATACTAATATTAAGCTGATCCTTAACTGGATGTGGCAAAATTGTTGCTATGACTATTGATCCAGTCAGTATAGGAAAAGGAATTTAATCAACTCTTTGAAATTATGCTGCATTACATTTATTTAGTTATACTCTTACATTACTCTGTCTGAAATGTGATTGTCATTAGATTTAATAATTAACCTGGTAATAATTACCTTTCTGTGTATTTGCTTTGCATATGTTTTCACCAGCTGGTTTCCTGTGGACTGTTGGAGACGTTGAAATTTAGTGTGCTGGAGTTACAGGAACACCTGGACACCTACAATGGCAAAAAAGAGGCAGCTGAACAGGCAAGTTTAAAGAGAAGAGTGGCCTATATATGAAGCTGATATCATAGCAATTTTAACCAGTAAATAATAATAATAATAATGAGGCACAAAAGTACTGAACCTAAATTTACTTAAATTTATTTAAGCTATAAAGGCATCGCATCTGTTCGCACTCGTTTTTTCGAAATAAGTTTTATTGCATCTTGTTTCTGTAGAGAAAAATAAAAATTTGTAAATATGCTTCCAAAAAACGCAGGGTGGTGCACAGGGTATCAACATCTTTTTTGGTTTTTGTTCCAGTTAAGAGCAGTGGGTTGAAATGCTGGAAGCAATGATTTCTGCTTCTCATAAATGATTACAAGCTTACTGAATGTTCTCTCAACATTTTGTTTCAGTCCCAGTTTGAGCTGCCAGTTGTAATCTTTGAATATCAGCTTTTTTTATATAATAAAAAGCATTCATTAACAGCTGGCTGATCATATTTCTGTGGATTTATGTTACCCATGGGTTCAGTTTCTCCTAGGTTACAGCAGATCGAAAATGAAAGATCCCAGAAATAAAACTATAATGTTTCAACTCTATAGTTAAAGCAATGTATAGGTAAAAACTTGTGTAGTATTTGGTATTATCTGCAGTTTCCAGCATTGGAAAGTTTCCCCTTAATAATTGTGGACTACAGGATACACTGCTCACAAAAATCAGAGGGTATTTCATGTGTATATTCACATACACTTTTAGACAGGGAAGTCCTATCTGAAGCAGGAGTTGTATTTAAAAAGGAAAAGTGCATAAAAGCTAATTAAGAAGACTGTGCAAGCAGATAATTAGTACATTCGCTTCTTCAGTACAGCCAAGGGCAGTCATTGAATCATCTTGTGACGTGAGTGGATTTAGCCAGTATTCTTTCCCATTAGTGTCCACCCAGTACGAGTGTGCAGCTGCTATGAATAACCACACAATCCCCTCAATGAGTTTTAAGATTAAGTAGGGAAGTAGATTAGGGAGGAGGGGGTTGAGGAGATGCAGGAGGTATGGGTTAATTGGCTGAGACACAAGCATTGTCTCTGGAGACTGGCCCCCTTCCTCCCACAACACAGGAACATCCCTCTTTGATTTACTCAGTGCTACACTTAGACGAAATGTACAACTCACACATGCTAGTAAACCTTATTAATCATTGAGTGTTCATACCGAAATGCCTTGTGATTTTAAATGTCTGTTTCTGTTCTTTTTAAGTCTGTGCTGGTGACCTCATTGATTTGATTGTGGGTCATGTTTTACTTCTTTGTTTTGACACAGTGGTTAGAAAACTGCAGGAAGACCTTTGGTGATAAACAAAGCAGTCGTCGACTAAACACTCAAGCTCAGGTAACTAGCACACACTCTCAGAACGTTTCACAACAGAGAGAGATTGCTCATAAAATAGTCTCAGTCTCTAAAATCAGAGAAAGATCATTTACTGAAGCATACTCACACCCTATGATGTTCCAAATTGTTATTCTAAGCGACAGTCAAATTCTTCCAATAATATGTTCATAGGTCATTGTGGTTTTAAGGTGAAGTACAATATAGACGTTAGTTTCAATGAATCTATTGGAATATCTTTGCTGTTTTTGCCAGAAAACAAAACATTAGATAATGCAGATTCACTTACTAAGGGCTAAACTGCATGTAAACGTTAAAGATTTTTTTCTATTTGTTTTACTGTTTTACTGAATATATACTATTGGCCTACCAGACCATCTATTGGACAGTTCCTCTACTAATTACTGTGCAACAACAGCTTTAGTTACATAAAACTCCCCATAATGGCTAATGCTGTTTCTTATACAAAAGTATATACTAAAATGTATATTTAGTGGTAAATTAGGAAGTTACTGGGTTTAACCCCAGGGCCCAGGGTAATATGGCTTGGGTCTTTTCTGTGTGGAGCCTGCACAGTCTTCCCGTGTCTGTGTGGGTTTACTCCGGGTACTCTGGTTTTCTCCCACCAAAGACTTTGCATTATGATTAAATTAAATAGCCATATAGTGTATGTGTGCATGTGCGTGTGTGTGTATCTATTAGTGATGCTCTGATCATGTTTTATGCTGCTGATACTGATCACCCATGAGTGCCGATCACTGGTGATCACCGATACCAATCACATTGACTGGCTGTAAATTTTTTAATTTAGTTATGATGAGTGCTATTGACTACGTTATCTGGTAAAAGGGAACAATATAAGTATTTTAGACAAAAACATGTTTTTACTGACTTTATCCAAGAGAAAAAATGCAAAATACTTGCAGGCACAACTATTCTTCTATCACTGAAAAAGGCTGGTCATCTAACCCGAGGCTTCTGACTGTCGTGCTCATTTGGTATATTCTCTACTGTAAGCCTCAAATTCACCATACTCCACCAATTGTTTGTTCTTTAAATGAGGCATTAAATTAGTTGTGGTAAAGCATTTTAATGTGCTTCCCTCGCTAGGTATTTTTTTTGTTGCATGTGTTGCAGGATGCCACACTGAAATAGGCCGACAATGATCAGTGGCCGATTGATCGGAACAACACTAATATATAAGGCTTTATCTTTGTATTGCTATATTTATCATTTTATTGTACATTTCTGTTCTTCCTCTGATGTTCTGGCTTTCCTGTGTCATGTTGCCCATACTTTCCCTTTTGTCTCTTATGCCTGATTGCTATTTCTGTTCAAAGTGTTTAGTGATAATATTAATATAATACTGAAAATGCATGATCATTCACCCCAGAAGATGCAACTGTAGCCACATGTTGCTTGCCGTTTAATCCTTAGGCCAAACTTTTTTTTAATTGCTTGTTCCTCGGATGTCCCTACTTAAGAATCTACTGAGGAGGGGAAATTAAAAAAAAAAATAAAATAAATAAAAAATTTCAGCACTTTTCAATTAATCAAGGACTATGTGGAATTAATAGGAGGAGGAAGAAATAAAAATATTTTTTATTTAAAAATAAAATTTATTTAACCTACAATTAAAGTGAATCTGGAAAAAAATTAAATGAACAGAAGAAAACCGTTGGCTCTTTACCGGAGGGCGGAAAAAGATTTAAAAAAAAATTGATTATTATTTTTTTTTATTTCAACCATCGGTGCTGCGGCGGATCCGAGGAAATACCAAAAAAAAAAGTTTGGCCTTACCATAGGTGCCAATAATTGCAGAGGCAATTATTTAATTTTACAGCAAGAGCACACATTGTATTAGAAGAAAAGTTTTTCGACCACTGCCATTTGCCTTAGGTCCTCTAACAGAAAATCCAAGTCATTCATATATATATTTGAATGTCAAGTAGATGTTCTAAAAGAGTCACAGCAATATTTAATTGAAATAAAAAAGAATCAAAGCCAGAAGCCACTGAAAGATTTGGCGGATGACTTTAATGGAACACACAGATATAAAACATTACTATATATTGAAATTAATCAATTTGGAAATTCTGGAAATAATGGCTGGTTGTTTCAGTCAGTTATGTCTCACATCCAGCACATGATCATACAACCCACTGAAAACTCGCTTGGCCTGCAGGACATCCATTACCACTCCAACGTAAAACATTTATTACTAAGGAGTTACGAAAAAATTCAGAGACAGATGTCCCCCGGTACACTAATCCAGTTCAAATAGGGCTTTTGTCCCATTTGTAAAATGTATGCCCTCATCAATTACAGCATATATACAATGTTGCTTGAAAGTGTGTGGACCCCTCCAGAATTTCTACACAAATATGACTTATAACCATAATCAGATTTTCACAAGCGCTGCAAGGAGATAAAGAGAACTCAAACAAATGACACCAGTATTATACATGGCCATTTACCCATTTGTTTACTGAAGAAAATGATCCCATAAAAATCTCATGTATTAGGTTTTATTTATGCAGAACTATAGGAAAATTCTATTAACAACTGACCGACCCTCAAGCACCACTGTATACAATTAAATTGGAAAATGATTAAAAGTGATATTAAGAGCCGAATAATTTAGAATACCTGAGGTATACGTTTAATGAAATCAGCCAGAACTAGAGAGGAAAAGAATATAAAAATCCCTGGCAATCATCCCACTGAAGATATATACATTCAACAAAATATAGAGGAAAATGAAAGCTGTTATACTAGAAAGAAAATGTATCCTGAAATAGCATTATGGCTTTAATATCAATTATTATACAGGCTTTTATATATATAAAAAATACACACGTATCACATTAAACCATTATCAGTACTACAGCAGGTAACACAGACTGAAAACATTAAAAAAACCAGTGGATGGTTTGATATTGTGCATATACAAAATGATCAATATGTAAAACAAAGGATGTTAAAAAAGCTATCTTTTCAGCCATGTATTCATTATTAGCTTTTTATGGCTAAATCTTGGAGTCAGAATTAGCAATAGTTAATGGGTTTACATTTAACTAGGGATGTCCCAAGACCAAAGCTAGCCAACTGCCTGTATTTGCCCATATCAATAGCATACTTTTTTACTTTTAATTAAAAAAAATAACCAGCCTTCAAAACAACTGCACTCCAAATTCTGAATGTTATTTGGGGTGTTTTCATATACAGCTATGTACCATTTTACATCATCATGTTCTGTAAAACAGGGCGTTAACCGAAACGTACATTACCATAATCGCACGGTAGTTTAGATACTTATCGAAGTGTTTTATTTTAAACAGTAATAAAAATGTATACAATTAAATGTTTTAATAGTTAGGAAAGGAACTGGGGATACTGGGGTGTGGCACTGCTGCCTCATAGAGAAAAGGTCCTGGGTTTGATTCCAGTTAGGGTGGCATGGCTGTGACCATGTGGGTTTGCTCTCGTATTCTGGTGTCCTCCCACAGTTTAAGGATGTACATAAGGTGTTTTGTTAAACTAAGTGATTATGCTAAAGTGGCTCCATTATATAAGTGTGTTTGTCCTATGATGGATTACCACCCTGTCCAGGATTAAGCACATAGGAAAGTGAATAAAAGAATTCAGATATTTAGTACTTTATTATACAAAAAATGAAATAACTTTTACCCTGTTTTCTGCCTGCAACTTTCTTTTCTGTCAGCAGGTGACACAGGGTTTCACTAGTACCAGTTGTTTGTCATTCAGACATTAATTGCAAAAATTGCTTACAAAATTAGGGGACACTTCAAGATGAAATATACCTTAATATAATATCCCTTCATTTTGTGAGCAGTGTATATGTATATAATATAGATTTTTAGTTCATAATATAATTATTAAGTCATCTGTAATTAAAGCAGCTGGACTGATTGGATGAATTGTAAACAGCACATACCTGTATTTTTCTTTTTAAGTTAACCAAATTGAAGTGAACCTGAAAGTGAATCTACTGCAACTGATATCAGATCTCTCGGTGTTCACACTGTTAATGAGTTACTCACACCACAACTACTTCCTCAAACTACTACCTCCAACCCCAGCTATGAAACACTGAATTATGAGGAACACACATCATTTCATGTTGCTGTCGTTTGGCTCTGCTAAACTTTTAGCAAAAGGACAAAATTGATGTGGAAAACCAAAATTGAAAAGGTTCATAAGGAAATGAACATCAATAAGGAGTCGTATTCATCATAATCATTTGAATATCAAAACATGTTATATGAAAAATAAACATGTACTGAAGATACTTCATCTATAAGAAGTCTATGAAGAAATATCTAGAATAGAACAGAATAAGTTTATCAGAACCAAAATGATCAATTATAGCTTATTTTTGTAATTTTTGAGTGTTTGAGCTTATTTGACCTGTTCACATATGTGAAAGAAACAATGACTCGGCGATCTGAGAGCACTTGAAATGCTCAAAAGTGTGGCTGTGTTTATTAAACAGCTTTGTTTGATCAATGTTAAATATAGAGATATTGAAATAGACTATTGCTTTTTGGATAAGTAGGAATATGTGAATAAGTTTAATTATTAAACAAAATATCAAAAGTGCATCATTCATGTGTATTAGGGGCGTAACAAGGCATCATGATCATGAGATGCAAAAATAATCTGTAATGATCTTCGAGCTGGATTGCTGCGGCCTTGTTGGTTATACAATCTAACGCATTGATTTTAACTAATTAGTTATCAGAATCCGCACAGACAGATCTTCCATTCTCAGTAAAACTTGTAATTTCCTTTAAGTCCAAGAAACTTAAGTTTCATATATATATATAAAGATTTTTTTAAATTCGGACATAAATTTGATTTTTTTTTTTATTATTATAGATATTTAAAATATGGTTAAGCTACAATAGAGAATTTTGTAATAGAGCATCTAGTAATTAATTTAATTGGAGATAAAGTTTTTCAGGTTCATTGGTTTGCATTATTTGCACTTAAACATGAAATAAAGGCATGTTTTTATGAAATGTAAAATCAATGATCATGAGTGCAAAGTGTGAGAAAGTAAGTGAAAGATCAGTATTGGCAAATACTCTTGAAGATTAGATATGGGTATTGTATTAAAAATGGTAAAAACAGGTTTGGGACATCCCTAATGGCAAGTACCTTTAACTTACTTACAATCCAGACAACACCTCCTGAATTTTAACCCCATTTATGCTCAAGACTCACAGAGGTCTCACCTCCAAACAGCACAAGGCATAAACATGCCATAGATGGCATGACAGTCTGTCACAGATCTGGTTAGAGGTTGCTGTTCCAACATCAGGGATGGTCCTCCAACAAACATCCCCTTCCTCAGATACTAGTCATGTCTGCATGCAATGCCGACCCTGACAGAAGGAACTGCAAGAATTCAAACCAAGATTTTGAGTTCATCTATTTAATCCTGGTAAACCTGGAAGGTTTAGGAATGGTGTACATTTTAACATCCTGGCATAAATGGAATGATATGAATGATTTTTTGCATTTTGGTAAGAGTACTGTTCAAGAATCCAACAGTTGCAGTTCTGGACACACAAATTTTAAATTGCTTGTCCAACACCACTGATTCTGGCTTAAAAAAGAAAAGGAATTAAGTGCACTACATTATGCTTTTGTCTTTCCATCGCATGTGGTAAATGGGTGCAATAAGATTTAAGCAGTAATTCTAATATTCTTCTCAATTTTAGAACAGCTCTTTCAAAATTGATCAGCCTTCCATTTGATGGTGACATAACCAACATGTACAACCCTGAGGAACAACATTTAAGTACATTAATAGGGCACTTAAGTGAGC
>JAUZSU010028901.1:0-10484 GCA_034780255.1 Parotocinclus maculicauda | reverse complement strand
TAGTGCCTGTAAATTTAATGGTCCAATGAAGGTAATTTAAAAACCAGGATATTTCCTCACTTTAAAAAAAAAAAACCCGGGACGCCAGGACAGGACGTGAAATATGTCCCGGGAAATACGACGTTTGGTCACCCTAGTATACATGCTATGAGAAATCTGATAACGGGAATAAAATGCAGCCCTTTTTATTAGAGTTCCTAATCTGAATTCTAGATCAGAGTATGCTGTTTACATGAGCACTTGAATAATCAAATAACTAAAGAAATTCAACTATGATCAGGTTATTAAATGCATTTAAACACATGCACTGTTGATACAAACTAGTTCTTGAGTGTTATTTTGACAGACAGGTGTTTTATAAAGTGGTCAGTCAGACTCTTTGTGGAAGGAGGTGGAATACTAGACCATTTGGCATTGAAGGGTTTATTCTTCCACTTTAGCCGGCCTCGGTGTTATATTATTGATCAGACATGACTTATTTGCTTGCACCCTGTGTAGGCTCTGGTTTCACTGTGGGGCTTGTTAGGATAGAAGAACTGTTGAAGATGTGGCAAGTGGGTATCTGAACATTTTTTGTTCTGCTTAATAATGGGCTAATAGTTATATGACCTAATGAACCAATGCGATCTTGCCCAGGTCATCTTGGCCTCTGACAGTCTGACTTTGACTGTTTTGCTTTTTTTAGGACCATGTCTCTGAAGTTACTCTAATCATCAGATCTAGCTTTTGTCGTTTGTTCGGGAAACAGCTGACAGTTTTAATACTAATATTTCTGAAAAATGCATTCCGTGAAACAGGATGCTGACTGGACATTATCATTGTCACATAGTCTAGATACTTTGCATGTAGGGTTTCATTTTAAACAATGATATGAATTTAAACACAATATGAATACGTAGAGTACACTAGTGTTCTGTACAATACATTATATCTTGTTTTTGGATCTGTTATAAAATTTGAACTGCTTATGATGATGAAACGAAAGTTACTTTCTTGTTTTCTACCTTCAAAACTGTGACTCTCATTTCTGTCAGGTCTTGCAAGGGCTCGCTTATACTAGTTTTCTGTCAGTCAGGCGTGAATGAGATATATAAGACAGATTTTTGTCCTATTATTATTGTTAAAGTCTAATACATTAAAGTGAACACATACATTTGAAAATTATCATCCCAAAATGTTTCTGAATAGGTAACTGATGCTGACCTTGCATTATCTAAATGACCCTGGTTTAATCATACATTATCAAGTGCGTGAGATGCATTCGTGTATCTGTTGTTTGGTTGGTTTTATTTGTATGGTTGTCTGAAATCGTTCTCTTTGGCGATTTAGCTGTCATCTTACCCTTCCTATGATAGGTGGAGGTAAAAAGGGGGAGGCTGAAAGACAGAGGTCTCCTGGGGACTCCCACTGCTGACTCATTTACTGTTTAGATGCAGGCATTAATGAGATGTGAAATGGCTAAACTGTTGTTTCCACCGCTTGGCTTGCCAGGTACAACAGAGCTATAAACAGAACTGGTAAACACAAACCCTCGTTTCTTCTTCTGGCTTACATCACTATCCAGGCACTATTTAATGCTCCAGACTTTTGATTCTTATTTCTACCACTTTTGATTCTTGTTAATACATTATTCAACTGATCCTGCAGTCTAAATGTCATCAATGGATTATCTAACAATGGTACCAGTTTTCTCTTTTGTTTACTCTCTTTTTCACTGGTCCCAGTACTGCCTCTGGAGCAGTATATTTTTCAGTAGTGGAGTTCAGTTTTGCCCGGTCGGTTTTCCAGAACAGGGGTTTGAAATGGATAGAAATGGACCAATTGCCAATCTGATGAATTGATGTGTGACTAGATGCATTGGAGGAGACAGCAGAATATTATTTACTTAACTTTACTATTAATCAAACCTAAGTATTTCAATGAAATCTTGGTTTCTTCCAAGGTCCTTCCTTCTACATTCAGGGAGTTTTTTCTTGCCACTGTTGCCCTAGGCTTACTCAATTTGGAATTGGCTTTTTAAGATAATATAAAATTGTAAAGCTGCTTTGAGACAATGCTTCGTTGTAAAAAGCGCTATAGTAATAATTTTGACTTTGACTTTAAAACCTTTGGCCCCTGCAGCCAGTGTGGTATTGTCAATGAGGACATGGATTAAGTGATTTAGGAAAGCATAGAATCAGTGTTATGAGCTGTGGTTCTGGTGACTGTGGTGGCCAAGTGGTTAAGGTTAAGACTATGGACCAGAAGGTTTAGGGTTCAAATCCCACCTCTGCCAAGCTACCACAGTTGGGTCCCTGAGCAGGGCTCTTAACCCACAATTGCTTGGATTGTAAGGCTGTATGTATTGTAAGTCGCTCTGGATAAGGGCGTCTGCTAAATGACATAAAAGTAAATGTTTGAACATTGTCTTTAAGGTACCTCAGGGTAGTGTGCACATGCTTACCCTCTGCACATGTTTTAAAGCTTACATCATGTGTTGGATATTAAATACAGCCGATTGTCCTTTGTGGAGCTTATTGGCTTTACACTGCTCAGTTAAGCATAGCAAGCTAGTTACTGTATATCTCCAATTCTCTCTATATTTTCTAATGTTACCTTGTTAGCTCTATATTTGCATTACCAACCGAGTCGAAGGCGTCTGTCTGAGCAGACGTTATTTAATATCAACAATCCATTTAAACAAAATAAACCGGTCTCATCTAAATAAAATCTGCACTCAGATTGACTATAAGAGAAAACAAGTTTTTTTTTCGTTCAGTATCCAGTCCATGAAGACGTTTTATTTTAAATGGCCTGACCTTCAGATTGGAGGTGTGTACTTAGTGTAGTTTAGGATTGTTTTTGTTTAAGGGCAGACTAAAATTATATTACTATGTTTTTACATTTAGTAATAAAAGCAGATAGAATGGATGCTGCATATATTTTGTTGATTTTATATGGCATCTTCAATTAATAAGTATAATATTAAGTATAAGTATAAGAATTAATAATTCTTAATTATTAATAATTAATAAGAATTAATAATTATGTATTGATATATTATACCAAATATTTATATATATATATATATATATATATATAGAGAGAGAGAGAGAGAGAGAGAGAGAGAGAGAGAGAGATGTATTTATTTATTTTTATAAAATTAATGATAATGAATGGAAAGTGAATTGCAAACAATGTAAACTTTATTTTTGTGTTCTTGTATTATTGATAAAAATGTAGTCTGAACTTCATCTCTATCTTGAATTTGACTCAACCACTGAAAGTCTTGGTTTTGACGACATCACTAAAAGAAAGCTAGCTAACCCAGAGTACTGTCTAATCTTGTCTGTAATCCAGTCAGGTGCAAGGGTTTGTAAGTGCCGTTGTCCTTTGAGTACCTAAAGTAATTGCAGTCGTGTGGTTTATGTAAGGTTGTTTGAAAATTTGGGGTTTTAGTTTAACTATAGACTGGTTGATGCTTTCATTTAACATGTTTGAGGTTTGGGTCGTCTCTCTGCTGTAATGTTAAATGAATTGAGTGCATGGATGAATAATACTCAGTGCACACACTTAGATAGTAGTTATTAGTACATAATATAAGAAAATGTTATTATATATGTATTTTTTGTAAATAACAGAGCAGTGTAGAAAAGTGCTATGTTGTGTCGTTTATAGTGCACACACATTCAGTCTTTCTGTGTTTGTAAATTGATGTGCTTTTCTATTTCAAGTCAGCGTTGTTGGGCTCAAGTCATGTTTTATGGATGGGTTACTGTGGGACAATTTTGCCCACCATTCTCAAGCGATCCTGCCTAGCTCTTACAGAGAAAACCTCTGTTAAGTTATAAACATAAATAAGTGTAACTCCATTATAACAAAACAGCTTAACTCAGCTTAATGTGCCAAAAGAGCACATTTTAATGGCCGTTATGGCCGAAAAAGTTATTCCTGAGTTGCTGTTTTGCTTCATTAAGCCACGTTCATCTTTACGTAATGCATCTAAAAATGCACACTTTGATAGCACAATAATAATCATACATTTGCCTGATATTTATTGAATGACCCTCCTATTCAGGTTCTTTCAGAACTGCTTCTACAGCAATGTGACTGTGTTACAACCTGAACTCAGACAAGATATTTTTTGGCATTAAGTGGGTGGCACAGTGGAGCAAGTTGTTAGCACGGCCACCTCACAACTCCACAGATGTTCAGCACACTATGCTTATGTGGACAATGCGCTTGCAATGTTGGTCAGGCAAGGAGAGGGATGGACTCCAGCAGGCGACTCTGAACCATGGCATGTTGTAAAAACAGTGGCCCCATGACCAACCCAGGTTACGGAATCAGTAAGTGTGTGAGTTACAACTTACGAAACGAAAGCTGACCACGTCCTGAGGCAGCATATCAGCCTCAAACTTAGCTGATCCTCCACCATGCATGACAGTTGGAATAAGGTTTTTATTATTGATATGCTGTAGTTATTTGTTAGTGTGTTATTTTTACGTAGCGCCCTTCCAGTAACACTTTTCTTCAATGTTTTCATCCCATCACAAACATATGAGTAGCAGTTTCACACAGCTCGACAATTGTTTTATGGTTATATGCATTTTTTTACTCACTGAGGCATGAACAGCCTTTCCTAAGGATAGCAGACAAGGATTTTTAGTAGGATAAGACCACCCACTCCAACTCTGTCTTGTTAACAGAAACAACTCAGTCTCTGATAAGTGCTTAGTTTAGGATGAGTGCTCAGTCTAGATTGCGATAGCGTGCTAGTGCTCAGCATACATTTTCTTAAATAATCAGATCACATTTCTAGCTAACAGAACCAGTGAAGAAGAGAGAAAAACATGAGATCCAAAAACCAGAGCTCTGTGTCGGTCCATGCATGCACCTCTTGTGGTCCTCCATTGTTCATTACTTGCAATATTGTGATGAATTATGTGTCCTCTTGTGCCCTCCTCTGACTGTTCACTGTGGGCTACAAAATGAGCCTCCATGGCCTCTTTGCTAGATCAGTAGTGCCAGTGAGCTGAACTGGAGCACAGCTGCTACTGCCTACATCTGGAGCACATGGAAGCCACGGCTCCATTAATCATCTGTGTATGTAAGCGTGTGTGAAAGGTTGAGACTTAGGGCATCATCTGTAGTGTTACAGCATGAATAGGCAAACCAGTCAATGAAAATTCATCACTTACAGACCATGATAACGATGCGATTGTCTTCCGATTCATCAAACAACAATGTCCACGTTCATTGTAGGCACTCTCAGTGGTGGACGGGGGTGAGCTTTGTTAGAACTGTATGACCTAATCAGGAGCACACTTTATTTTGGGATGGAAATAGTGAAAGATTCCAGATACACGTGCTTGTGCTATAATAATTATTTATTTACATGATAGAGAAGAACTTCAGCAGTGATCGGTAATACAGATCATTACTATACTGATCGCATGTGATCAAACCTACATCTGTGCCAACACATTTACTAGGAAGCTCCAAAGCAGCATGCAGGAGTCTCCAGTTGGGAAAATCCCTACTTCACGGGCTGGGGGAAGCCGACACTGGCCATGACCACCTGGCCCCAAGCTGCCACTCATTATCTAATTATTTTGGGTGCATTCCGCTATACTTATCAATATATGTGTCCCAGATAGTCCAAAGGGACCTTGTGAAATTCTCCAGGATGATGTTTTAATATGGTTTGACTGTATTTCTACATTACATTGGGAATTCAGTGATAAACAAAATTACACATTTAGCGAAAACCTTACTCTGACTCTGAATTTCGATTTTTCTCTGGGCAAGAAATACCCTGAACTCCCTCAATGCTAGATGAGGAATTTGACAGTGCATGGGACGATGGAGTTATGTGATAGGACTAATATGGGAATGTTGTGAAGAAAGGTCGGGGACTCGTCAATATTACAATATAACAATGTTTCCAATTAATTATGCAATAGATTAAATGAGAAATACAACACTTTATGGTAAAATAGGTTTTATGTTCATGATTTTGCCCAAATGTAGTTAAACTTAAGTGTTTTATGTGTGTTTCAGGAAGGCTACAGTAGGATAAGCGTACAGCATGCATTAAGCTGCTCAGTTTACAATAAAATTATCTGATGGATTTGCCATAATGTGTTCCATCATAAATCGGAGTAGGTGCATGTTTAGCCCTGTGTATATATATATATATATAGTAATACAAGAATGTGTGTAGTGTAAGTATGCTGCACATGGTGAGAGTAAAGAATAGGCATAACTTCAGAAGGTAATCAGATGAGAAATAAGCTCCTTAGTGTACTTCAGGACGGATCAACAGACTGAGCAATGGAGGCGGTGAGGAGTTATAAAACCTCTAACCTTGATTTTAAGGCTGCTCTTTGTCTGTCTGTACACAAACTTTCTCTTTTTGGCTTTTGATTCAATGAATATAGCAGGCAATATGTTTCCCTAAAAAGCCCAGCCTCCAGTTCTGTATTCGAACCTCTCTCGAAGATTAATAACAAGCTCTGTGTATTTGTTCAGCCATTCCAAGAAGTGTGCTACACCATGCATTATCCAGAGCTGCAGTGTACATTACTTATACACTAGCACAATGCCTGCAAACAGTTCCATAACGTACCCCCGAAATAAAAGCACACAGAGATGTGCTGGGCAGTAGGGTGAGGCCATAGCACCAGTGGATAAACACTTCAGTAAGGTTATTCCACATTTAATTTCTATTCTTTATTTTCCTTATCTGGATCATATGTGCAGATCACATAAACAATCAGTTTTATATTTCTCTGTACTGATATATGAGACATTTTTGCCGATTAACTCTTGGTTCAATGTATGTATGTGCATAGCCTGGACTATAATTGAATTCCGGTATAAATGAGACTTAAGTAAACAGGTTGTCAAAAAGAGTGATTGTCTGCCATACAGATATGTAATCATGTTTTAAAAAAAAGATCTGTATATGCTGGTGTGGTGAGTATGAACGTCCCCCAGGTTTCTAATTTATTAGATATGCTGGTTCTAACCGGAGCATACCATACCAAACCATAGCAATATCAATACATATTATATTATATTGTATTGTATTGTATATTGTATATATATACCTTTAAATTTGTTTTGCTTTATCATAATATAGTAACCATATATAATACTTTTCTAAGGACTGAAACCAAAAATTTTAATTTCAAATGTTTGTGAGCATATCTTAGGCTTTTTACCCTGTTCCACTTTTGAAAAATGGTTTCTTGGCTGTTACACTTCCAAAAAGATCACCTGATAAAATTACAATGGACTGTAAAAGGGTCAGTTTGGTATCCTGACACTGTCCCCAGAGCTCCCAGGTACTGCTATTGCTCAAGTTTAAAGTGAAAGTTACACTAAATACTTACCACTATAACCTATAAAAGCAGTTTTTTTAATACTGCATATACATTTCCTGTAATCTCTGGTTTGTATTTGAACAAAAAGGCAGATAAATAATGATAAATGCTCACTTTACCATTGTTTTAGCAATACCTTTTCTATAATAATAGATAATATATGTAACCCTGGGTAACGAGTAACACCTGAAAAGGGGATGTCTAACTTCTACAGGTTCATACTAAGATGACTAATTAATTGAATATATATATATATATATTCAATTAATTAGTCATCTTAGTATGAACCTGTAGAAGTTACATTGCATGGGATAACAGAATGTCCAGGGTTACATTGCATAGGATAACAGAAAAAAAATCATTATATATATATATATAAGGACAAGAACATACAGATCCACCATAACAGAGAAAATGAATGACATTGATAGTGAAATGCTCTTAAACATTGTTGTACACCAAGTGCACCCCTTCACTTCACTGCGGTCATATACCCTAATGTCATTGGCCTTTTTCAGCAGGATGATGTTCTTGCCACACTGCAAGAAATGCTGTTAGAAGGACATGACAGATGAAGATAGAGAACACAGGAAATGGCCATGTAAGCAGGGTCATTATGGTACAGCAGTGGCTCACACACCTTTACGGCTTCATATAATGTCACGCCTCAGTTGGCCAGAGAACATGTCCGATTACGTTCTGTTCCCTGGGATTTGACGCAGGAACTGTGTACATGCCAGCACGACACAACTCTGTGCTTCTAGAAATATCCAAGAAATGCTAATGACTTCAAACATGTACATCCCTGAATATTGAGTCAATAGATCAGCGGCGATTGAAGATGTCGCAACATTTCCAATAGCTAACTTCTTGCAGCCAGTGATGGCCTATTTCATTTGCTTGATCATGCTCGATCACACCTCTGAGCTAGCCTTGAGCTCCCTTCTGAATAACAATGGGAGCTATTTGCCAAGGACAGCTCCTCCTACATGCTCCTTCATTCAGAAGAGCTGTTTGCTTGGTAATTTTACACAGTGCTAAATCGGTGCAAGTTCGTTTTAAAACTCACATAAAAAACCCTTGATTTAAATCTATTTTGCTCTTCAAATGAATTGGAATTTAATTCTATCATAACTGATTCATGTTTGTAAAAACAAGGCCGTAATCGCTGTGAATTTTCCTGCAGAGAAATCTTCAAGGATCTTGAATGGTTGTTGTTTTGCTAGAGCACAAACCAAAGAGTTAGCCCAACGATGCCGGCGCTGGGACTTGAACTCTGGACCTCCTGCTTAGTGGCCCTTTACCTCTGCACCACCACAGTCCCACTAGATACCGCTCTACTGTGGAAAATTCACATTAATACTATCTAGTCAGTGGGAGTATGTCTGCAAAGTGGCCCTACAATCAATAGTTCAGTACCTTAACCGTATAAATACAAACTCAAAGTGCTTGAAAACAGATGGCTATCCCTCCAGGTGTAATTTGTAGGCGTACACACTGATAAGCCAAAAACAATATGACCATCTGGACTCTCCATCGGCCTGCCTTCTACCCACAGTGTGTCCGGGTGCCTTTACTTCCGAAGGCAAAAGGTGTTTATGTACCCGGATATACACGTGATATAAAAGAGACCAAGCATAGCTGTTCTGTTGTTTTGACCCTCATGTGCCTGTTGTAAGCTAAATGGGATCCTAACGGTTGCACAATGGTGGTGGTGGGACTTGAATTCTCTACAGTCCATTGCCGCCTTTGTCAAAGTCGCGCAAGTCTTTACATCTGCCCATTTGTCCTAAATCCTCCACACCGTCCACGAGATCATCACGTATATCTCACCTTGTAAAGCTGCAATAACATAAACAACATTATTAAGTACTTATGCATGCTCCGAGTATTTTTCTGTAATATTTCCAGCCTCCTGTCCCGTGTAACCCTTGTGTCATCTTTAAATTGAAAATGAGCCAGCAGAGAGAACCCCTTAAATGATATTTAGCTTGAGCTTAAAATATTAATTCATTATTTCATTCATTATCTTCTGCTTAATCCACATGGGATACGGGCTAACCGGTGCCCAACGCAAGGGCAGGAACAACTCTAGATGGGACGCCAATCCATTGTAGGGTGCGCTCACATGCACACAGTCACACACTAAGGGCCACATTAAAGACACCAACACGCAGGGTAAACCCACGCAGACACAGGGAAGACATGCAGACTCCACACAAAAAGGACCCGTTCCACCCTGGGATCGAACCCGGGACCTTCTTACTGTGAGGCAGTGGTGCTACCCACCGTGCTGCCCCACTTAAAATATGATTCTCCTAATGTGACCACAGCATTAAAAAAGTGTTTTAGGGTCATTATGCAGTTGGAAAATCACATCCATACCGTGCTACTTGTGTGATTGTGTGCTGTTGAGTGATTTTTCTTGTGCAATGTGCAGCAGCTCGTCTCCAGGACCTCGCACATGACTCAAGTTCAGAAATGAAATAAAAACTATTCCATACAAAAGGAGCAACATATCAGACAAAACTAACATTTCTTGAGAGCACTGTTTACCGTTTTAATAGTGAATGCTGACAGATGCTAGAACGGTCCCAGTTCTAGTTCTCGCTCCTCTGAGCAGTGAAAAACGGCTCAAAAATTGAACAAAGACTCTTTTTTTGTCGTAGAATTCCTCTTTTTGGAGTATATAATATCATAGAAAAATATGTTTGTATAGAAGGCATTAGCATTCAGCATGACATGGTGCACATTTCTGCTCTTTTCTTCTGCTAAAAAATAATGATTACACCTATGCAGTGTCTTTATCAGTAATAATAATGATAATAATGACGTTAAACCTCTACTTTAATAAAGAAAATAATAATGGCAGCCGTGCTGTAATGAAACTGACTGGTGTACACTGCAGTCTTATTCACAAATTATGTGGTGAATTATAGGTTGTTGCTTCATGCAAACTAGATTCAGGCTTTAAAATTCAACTAAGCTACTTTATTTTAGAGGTTTAGTGGACATGAGTTATAGTTTACTCTTTATATTACATTTAGCAGACGCCCTTATCCAGAGCGACTTACAACTTATACAATCTTACAATCCAAGCAATTGTGGGTTAAG
>JAUZSU010028890.1:0-10484 GCA_034780255.1 Parotocinclus maculicauda | reverse complement strand
CGAAAAACTTGGTTGCAAATTTATTTTTCAATGAACAAAGTTTGTAAGCAACAGTAGTTCTTGTTTGTACGTTCGCTGTACGTGTAAATCGCACAATAAAAGGTTTAATAAACATTTAATATGTTACATAGCACGTTCCGTCTTGTAACATGGGGCATGTTCGTTTAATCGGACCAGCCGGTTATTAAGGCCAAAACGATCGTGTCCCGATGTGGTCCGATTAACCGGATTCGACTGTATATAAGGACCTTTAAACTTAAAAATTTGATACTTAATGCGACCATTCACTTGTTTCCCCGCCCCAGTGTTTAACACATGGCCCCATTTGAGAAAGTCTGTCTTGTTTCATAGTTACAAGCACAAGCCACATAGTGACAGAAGAGTTCATAAGCAAGCAAGCTTTCAAGTGAATGCTCTTTTCTTAAATTAAACTCCCACCTCTGCTCGTGAATCCACATTGTCTTTGGCTCTTGAGGTAACCAGCTGTTTACGAGCACAACTTGCAGACAGATTTTTATCTTTGAATACAATTTATGTTTTTTTTGTTGTTTTCTGTTGATCAGTTGGTCACTAAGTCCAAGTTAACAATAGCACGCTAATATTTCTTGTGCTGCAATCAAGCTGATTTTCCCGTGTGTTTCCACTTTACCTGTTGTCTTCTAAATTATTTTTTTATCTCGCTTTGCTCCCCTTCTTTTTTCTCGTTTTTGGCATCCTCCCTATGAGCATTTCACTCTGTGATTATGAACAGCTTCCGAGTTCGTTTTCTCCCATCTGTCCTGACTAAGTGCTTTCTAAAGACTGACCTTAGATCAGGTCCAAAGACAAACATTGCTCATTATTGATTATCCCTCTCTGACGAGAGTGTGGCGTTATCGTTGGTCAGGGTTAATGCGCCGCTGCCTGATAAGCACCTCTCCTCATTTTTCACAGCCCCTCAGGAACTGTGTCTCGCTTGGGGTCAGAGTTTCACATGACACCCCCGCCTCTTCCATCCGGTGCATAAACTTCTTATCGCTCGAGGCCTAAGGTCAGCAGGACGAGGGGATTGGAGAGCATTACACGGGCATTGTGGGAGGTCTCACTTTCTGTTGCTTTTGTAACCAGGGCTCACTTTCCCTATAAGTGATCCCATGATCCTCGCTTGTTCGAGTAGGATTTTCCAGCATGGGAGTTTACAAACAGATCGACTTACACAAATGCGTGTGTTTCCGTCTTATCTATCAGCCAGCGACGCGAGACGGTCCGGTCAAGGCCTCCGTGGCGTCTTCTGTCCTCCCCCTTACTTGTCTCAGCTGTGGCGCGGTGCGTGATCTGGCGCTGGACAGTACGTGTCGGGGATTAACGCTGACCCCACGCTCTCAGACGTTATGTCTCCGTCTCGTTCTCCTGCAGATCCCCCCGCTAAGACTCTTCCTTCCTCCCTGATCTTATGCAGCACAGCCGTACAGCAACAGGAGTTTCCCCAAAAACAAACCGCTCCTCTCTGATTGGTCAGATGCGTGATTTGTGGCTTTGTCATGCTGTGCATGTGTTTGGGTAAGTTTTTTGAGAGGATTGACTGATAAAGGTTGGATTACAGACTGCCCCACAAGTTCAGCATCATAGGAAAAACTTTGTCCATATTCTCTCATACAACAAAAGCTGTTTTAGACAGTAAATGATGTTAGGAGTCCTATTTTGCAGACAGTCAGCAAATTTATGAGATTTCTACTACGAGGAGCCTTTCGCCAAATCATCAGGCGATGTCCTCAGAGAGCCACTGCGTAAATTTTTTTTTTTAAATCCATTTTTTTTAGACTTTACGTAATTGTAGTTGCTAGTATTTTGCACTGAACTGGGTCACTTTAATTCTAATTTTAGTTCTAATAAGATATTTGAATCTGTTCTTTGAACTCTATGAGCAGAGGCAGGCATTTTAAAGGTGCATTATTTATTCTTACCCGTTCATATGTTCGCTTGCTTGTTTCCTCTCGGTTGATGTGCTTAGAGACTTTTGTGTAAGTTTATTGTGCTGCTACTTGTTTGTAACGAGCTATTAATGACGTTCTTAAATGTATGCAAGTCTTGTTCTCTGCAGGACGGAGTTGTGGGCGTCTCGAAAGGTGGGCAAGTCAAAGGGATGAAAAAGATGTCACTTAAATTTGCAGCTCAGCGTAATTATTGCATCTAAAGAGATTTACCAGACATGTGGCTATGATTAGCAGGGTTTTTTTTTAATTGCCTTTTTCATATTTGTTCATATTGTGTTAGACAATCTATGGTTATTTGGACTTACTGCCATACTGTGATAAAGCACAAAGTAAATTAGATTCCATTTACATCGCAACACACTTTCACACACCATCTGATTTTTTTAATATGGCAATCAAGCTTTCGAAACACCCCCTGCTCCGTCCAGCAGGTGCTCACATCCCAGTCTATGTGCCTGTCCTATTGTAAGTAGTACTCCTAGTTGTAATGTTTGTCCGCCCACTACAGTATTTAAAGTGGTTGGCATTACTTGTTGAGTCTCTTCTTCCATGTTGTTCGCAATGCTGTCCATTTACATTTACATTATTTAGCAGACGCCCTTATCCAGAGCAAAGGACACAACTGTGGCAGAGGTGGGATTTGAACCCAGGATCTTCAGGTCCAGAGTCCAGTGCCTTATCCGCTGGTCTACCACAGTCCATCAATGCATTGTTCTGTCAAACAAAAGTATGAGTTGTTTTAATCACACATCAATCATTGGTGTTTTTAGCGGTATGTCTGACACATTTCTGTTTTGTTTGCATACAGTTCTCTTGTGAAAAGACTAAGAATATTTACAGTACAGTAGAATAAAATGACTATTTGACTTGGTCGTGTTGGGTTTACGACCACTGAGATGGTCTGCTCATATATTTGACTGCACTTTTAACCCAACACAAGCCTCCTCAGTTCGATCTTAACAAAGTACTCATAGCTGAAATGTCCCTGCAAACCATACATCCGCACCAGACCTGCGATCACCATACATGTCACGTATAATGCAATGTGAGAAGCACTTAGCATTTTTACCTGCGGGGCTTTCATTATCAAACTAATAAGACAATATTAATTACGCGACTTCGCAGCGCTCTAATTACGCTGACAGGCGGCCACGTTGGTGTCGAACTTAAGAGAACATGCTCCTCGCACTCATGAGAGGCCAGGAAAGGCGGTCAGTGTACAGCACCATTATATGGGATGATAACAATGGGGATTCTTCACCTGTCACTCAGCACATGCACCTGTGGGATTCCCCCTTTAAGTGCTCCTGTGTGGCTGATTTTGCCGAATAGACTGCATATTGTTGCAGAATGTAGTGATGACCAGCGGACGTTTTGTTAACAATTCAGACTGAATTTGATCATGCTCCACTAATCAGCTCATTCCTGCTTGTTGATTGTTGCTCCATTTCAGAGTGTTAAATTTCCTTTTCCCACAATGCTCTCAGCCTAGTGGTTAGATGATAGCCCTGGAGAGTAAGATACTTGACCCCAGATTTAAGTCTTTACAACTCAAGTACTTTAGAATGTAAACAAATTTATTGATTTCAATGGGTTTCATGACAGTTAATGGGTTTTGTCCCATTGTCCCAAAACTTGCCTAAATAAAAATGCTTTGTCGCTGTGGTCTTACATATTGACAGTTATTACCATAGAACATTTTGGAACTATTTGGCTTGTCCTTATTAGTTTTTGCCTACATATTCAGTAAGAGTCTTTTTGCTAAAGATGAATGGAAACAACTTAATTTTTTAATCTCTACTTTGAGCTTGCGTGATTGTTGTTTTAGTGTTTACATTTCTGTCATTTAGCAGACGCTCTTATCCAGAGCGACTTACAACTAATACAGTCTTACAGTCCAAGCAATTGTGGGTTAAGGGTCTTGCTCAGGAACCCAACAGTGACAGAGGTGGGATTTGAACCCTGGACCTTCTGGTCCATAGTCCAGTACCTTAACCACTAGGCCACCACAGTCACTCAAAAAGATACAAAGAATGTAAACATTTTACATTTGTGGCATTTATCAAGACGGAGTTATAGTTATCCAGAGTGACTTACAATTAATACAGTCTTAAAGTCCAAGCAATTCTGGGTTAAGGGTCTTGCTCAGGAACCCAACTGTGACAGAGGTGGGATTTGAACCCTGGACTTTCCGGTCCATAGTCCAGTACCTTTACCAGTCCCAGTGTTCATCTGTTCGTGTGACAGCATGAACTGTTCAGACTAGTGTTGGTTCCAGACTACATTTAAAAAAATCTACCTTAAGAGCGGTCAGTTACATTTGAGCCACTTTTACCCCAATGTAAGTTTAGGTATTGTGTATTATGAAAGTGTGTTCATGTATAGTCATATATCTAACCATATTGTCCACCTTTGGTATTTCCACGTCTAAACAAACCTAAGCCATAACTCTAGACATAGACATACCAGAAAGCACAGATCCAGTACCTTTACAGAACCGGCCGAATTCCCTCTCTCTACCATAATCAAAGCGAGCCACCTGAGACGCCGAGGCAATAACGGCACTCAAATGAAATTTCCTGCGAGGCTTATTGATATCATTAAACACAAGCATATTGCACTTCACAATCATTTTGGTCTTCATCAGAGAGCTTGACATTTAGTGAATTAGGTGCCGTTGAGCAGCCTATATCTTTACACTGTTTCAGTAGCAGTCCCCTTTGGTGGATTCAGCCGATAGATCCGTCATCTCATTTGGGCCGGCTGACCGCTGATGGCTGCTAATATCTCATTGCGTTTGCTCATTTGGCCCTTAATGTGCTTTTGGTGTTTGTCATCAAATAAGAAATTGTTTATGTCCTATGGCTTCAAACAAATATGTTATGATGAGCTCGTTTATGGTGCTTTCAGAACTTTTTTTTTCTACCTTACCTTACAGGAAGACTTGGAAACAGTTAACAAAACCTGTCAATGTAAACCTAATGGTCAATTATGCCAAATAACTTCTAAAACTAATCTATGAATTTTGTTTATCTTTTTTTTCCAATATTACTTGGAAATAAACCACATGCCACATCTTTTGTTCTGCCTGATAGGTCAGGCAGCATGGGGTAAACTGCTCAGATTCCCAGCCAGGAGAATCCAAACTTTACTCCCTTTTTAAGTACATTGTAGTTTTCTTTGTGTCTTTTACTAAGCAGTTTTTGAGTGATGTTTATTACTGTGCAAAAGTTTTAGACCAGTGTTAGATTTGTTGGTTTAGTAATGGTATGATGATATTAATGATTTTGTCTGTGATTGGAACCAAAAGTTTCAAATCTGTATTTGTAATTCCATAATACTCTTTTCCACTGATCTTCATTCCAATCTTTGATGCTTTCATATAGCTTAGCCTTTCCACCCTGTTCTCCTTTAAAAAAATGTTTTTTTTTTGGCTGCTACCCTTTCCAAAATATAATTCCTGATCAAGATTCTTCAGACTAGTATCTGCATCCTAGTGTCCTGCAGATAAACAGATAGTTAAACATTGCCTTTGGCTATATAAAGTGAATTCTTATTCAATTTGTACTCTCTGCCTGCACTGAGCACAAACTCCTGCTACTTATGTTTAAAGCCCTACATAACTGAGCTCTGGTATATTTTACTGATCTCCTGAATTAGTATCACTCATCCAGTTAGGATTAGGAACAGACACTGTGTAGGTGTTTTAAATCCAGATAAAAAACTACTGTAATGTGGGAACACCCCTGGTTAGTGTCACATGGTACAGCCTATCCAGCCCCCACCTCAAGAAGCACTGACACTTGAAATTCTCTGATGAGGCGGTAGATTAGGGACATGTACTGTTATGTTGAGGCCTTGTACTAACGTAAAAAACTGCATTTCTTACATTATTATTCTGCACTCAATACCCCATCATTTGACCAACACCCACAAAATTTGAGTTGTACATTAAAAAATTAAAAATAAAATTGCACTTTGATCTTTGGAGCTCAGCCAGCGTGACCGTTGGATTCTTTGTCACCTCTCTTACCACAAACAAAAAATTCCCTTGATTACTAGTTTGGCAGGGCATTCAGTTCTAGGATGTCTCCCGATTGCTGAAAAGTTCTACTATTTAAGAATTAAGAAGGTCATTGTGCGCTTGGGAACTTTCATTGCAGCAGAATTTGTTGTAACCTTGTCCAGATCTGTGAAAGACTTTTCGAATGCATTGTACAAAGCACACCTGAACTTTGAGAGTGCCAGCAGACCCAAATTTGAACTTGTACTCTGACGGGAGGGCCTGATACAACTGGATCTAGAGTGTTGGGAACCACCCTTGACAATGCAGTCATATCTGGAACAGAAACACAAACCCATGAGAGTTGTTGCATGGCACCATTGTTAAGTCCTGCAGGTGTTCTTGCTTAGGTCAACCCCTGAGACCCAACGCCATATAATTATTTCTCCTTTATCAAACTTTACAACTGAAACAATGGCAAGGTAACGTTCTCATGGCTTTCCCAGCCTCGTCCATCACACTGCCAGATAGAGTAGCGAGATTCGTTGCTCCAGAGAACGTTTCCACTGCTCCAGACCTAAAGACCTCACACAAACAACAAAGCCAATGAAGAAGTATGAAGTAACAACACCGAAGCAGTTGACCACCCTGGCTTTTCCTATCCCTTTAACCTTGACCACCAGGGTGGGCCACAAAGCCTTCCAAACAATACGTGATGAGCTTGGCAAGCATAATAAGTCCATTGCCGTCTGAGTTGTCTTAGTGATCCGTAGCACAGCAGACTCGTCGTTCCCAAGCTTCTTCTTTCGGCTGCCCCCTTAGATCCAACTTATAAATCGTTGTTTTTCCAGCTGCTCCAGTTTGGGCTTGATGGAAGCAACAAGAACAAGACCACCAAAAGATGTTGATATCATTGAAGACTTTGGGCTCTGGTTTAAATTGACATGTTCATCGGTTCTGTTGCCGTAGGGATAAACATACTTTCGATCAACTTGCCACTTTTAGTCGAGGCTTTTCTCACTGTGGGTTGATCGTGCCTGCTCTTAACAGAACAGGAGCAATCCAGAGAATCCCACTGGTCCCTTACACATAGGGGGGAGGAGGTGGGGGTGGGGGGGGTCTCAGCGGGTCTTGCTTACAGTATATAGAAATGAAAAACCATTAGAGCAGTGTTTCAGAGCACAGTAAAACAGTACATGCATATACATTTTGGCAAATTGATGCATACGGTTCTAAAGTCCTTTGCACTACATGAACACGTCTCAGCAGCCACCTGAATTTACACAAACCACAGCCGTATATTTAACTTAGCCCTGAGATTTGTTATTACTAAGTGCAGGTCATTTTTTAATTACGCTGGGAACACAAATAAAGACGTCCCTCTGTTCTCTCCTGCAGATCATCACACAGTATGTTTATGAGCGCCTGGAGAAAGACTGCAAGCTGAGGAAAGTGATGCTTCCGGTACGTACTTTTGAATAATGCCACTGAAGCTTAAACGGGGTCTTAATGAGAAACGGATGTAAAAACGCCTAGATTGCAATATACTAAATTCTCTGGAATGCGCAATAGGCTTCCATATCATCCGCTTTGTGTTCAATAATCCTGACTTTAGGCCTGCGCTTTGTTTGCGCAACAACCCGGCCCTTAATCTTTCTGTGTTTAAATATGATTAAAGAGACTTCATTTACTAGGCTGTTAGTCACGGCCTGATCTGGGTGCGTAAACAAAAAGGTTAGGATTGCCTGCTTTATCATTTCGAGGGTTAAGCGCTTTTTCTGCCTTTGCACTTCATAAATACGGAGTAATTCATGGCGTTTTTACAGAGTGTTGTATTACTGCAAGTAAATCACCAGAGAAGTTTTTATGGGCTGTAAACAGTTTTAACCATGTGCAGTATTTATCTCGTTATCATCCCGTGGGCTACTGTGTTCTTGTCGTTTGATTGGCTCAGTTACCTCTGACAAACTGCATTTGGCTGCAGGTGTAAGCTTTGTCGTTATTATGCTAAAAGAGATACTAAAAGTCTTAAACTATGTGGACACCTGAACATTACATCCATAGGTTCATGTTGTCGCACTGCCTATGTGTTAATATAGTGATTGTGATGGTGGCCGTAATTATAGGAAGGCTTTCCATTAATGATTCACTGATTAAAAAAGATCGAGACGAGTTGAAAATCAAGTTTCTTTAACTATGTAATTTTTTGAATGATGTAATGTGCAAAAGTTTTAGGTCAGCATTAGATTTTACAAGCATATTGTCGATGATTGGACCCAAAATTCTGAACTTGGATTGCAATGCTCATTTTCAATCCAATCTTTGCGAGTTTTGGCAAATATTAGCTTTTTCTTCATGCTTTCCTTCTATAAAAAAGTGGGTTCTTAGCTGATAACCCTCCAAAAAGACCATTTTGATCTTTTTGATTTACATTTATATTTACGGCAATTAGCAGACGTCCTTATCCGGAGCGACTTACAAGTCAAGCAACAGTGCGTTAGGGGCCTTGTTTAAGGACCCAACTGTGGCAGCTTGGTAGAGGTGGGATTTGAACCCTGGACCATTAGGTCCAGAGTTCAGTACCTAAACCGCTAGGCTACAGCAGTCCCCGGATGCCCTTGGAATCTCTATACCCCGCCCTGCGCTGAAAACAAATGCTTTCAGTCTTTACATACTGAGGTGTGGTGGATTTACGCTTTATGACCAAAAGTTTGTGGACTTCACTTGTAATAAGTGTTCTCACATTATGATATAATAGGTTCGTAATATAGCATATAATCTTCATAGAAAAATAGTGGCAACAAAAACAAAAAACTGGGTTGTACTGTAACCCTTAGTGGCTCTGTGTGGCATATTAAGCCAACAAGTCAGTTTGACATGTCATGTCCTGCCCCCTTCAAAACCAAGCAACGATTTGCCGCCTTTGGCGGAGAACTTGGCAGACTTCAACTGAGCCTCGACTTTAACCACTAAGATTAATTAGAATGGCAGCTGTGTGTCAGGGCTTATTGTCCAACAGCAGTGCCTGACCTCAAAGTGATGTTCCATAATCTACTGCAAAGCATTCTCAGAAGAGTTAAAACTCAAGGCTAATACAGTGGTACCTTAGTTCTCATCATTATTTCCATTACGTTCCTTGTCAGGAATCGAAAATGACGATTCCCAAACAAATTTAAATTGAAGGAATTTGTTGCAGACACCAAAAAAAACATACTGTATAAGATAATATATACACTAATTGAGCTGTATTGTACAGGTGCTGCCTAATTTACGATTGGGTTACATTCCAACAAATCCATAATATGTGTGTATCAGTTTAAGTATATGGTTAATATTGTTTATACTGCATCATAGTATAGTCAACCTTATTGTTTAAAAACACTCATTAACCTAGAGTTGCCCAAAATCATTAACACAAAGCTTATTATTAAAAAGTACATATACCATGCAAGGCGAGTAATGGATTACAACTGAAAAGCAAAACTCTTACTCTATTGGTGAACTTAGGACGAGAAGTACTAATGCTATCAGCTCAACCTAAAAGTGATTTCCTTTTAGTTGGCTGTAATCATCAACCATTTCAGGAGCCATGGGAACTTCCTTGCGTTAAGGTTATAGTACTGTAGATGTAAAAAATAAAGAAAAACATGATAAACTCAACGGCGATCCTTACTGAAACGAGAGCTATTGTGAATCTGAATCACTGTGTACTGAATCGTGAATCATGATTTCTGAATCGACTCATCCAAGTAAATGCAAGTGCGCCGAGTATCGCGTAAACAATGAAAACGGAACGAAATGTTCCCATCAAAAAATCATAGAGAACTGAATTTGACGAGTTCAGAGATTGTCCAGAATCGAGGTACCACTGTACTTAGAAGTTTGCCACATATTCCGTGGGTGTTTGCTTTACATTACGAACCTTAAGGGACTGAAATCCTCTAGGTTGAAGGGGGTACGCACATTTTTGGCCATGTGTTGCAACCCGATTAAGATGTAAAGCAAATAACAGTGCACGAATGGTCCTCATGAAAGCTCTCATAGCTGTCAGTAAGGATCCACAATGCTAAAGCGTACAGTAAAAAAGACAACAGGATCCATGGCAGCGCAATAAAGTGATCAAGGACAGACAGCTGTTGTTCTTCGGAAGCCGCCTGTCTCTCTATATTGCTATTCATAATAAATGATTGCAGGCTATGACTCATTTTGTGTCTGCTGCCCTGTCCCACTTTAATGAAAGGAGAATAAATGTGGTTGTTGACACACATGAAGAGATTGAAGGGTCTCAGTGATAGGAACTAGGGTTGGGCGATATTGAATTTTTCATACCGAAATACCGTTTTCGGATTATATGGCGGTATACGGTATACGGGGGGGGTTTTAGTTTAACTTTATTCTACTATTTAACAAAACACTTACATTATTTTTTTAAATCAATCTTCTCCCACAAATCCATCATCTTCTGTCTGTATTTAAAACTCCGCTTATCACGAGGCTGAAGTTATCCG
>JAUZSU010028879.1:0-10485 GCA_034780255.1 Parotocinclus maculicauda | reverse complement strand
CCCCCAGAGCAGGAAGAGAGTTCAGCATCCTCACAGCCTGATGGATTGGGCTGTCTCGCAGTCTGCTGGTCCTAGACCCGAGACTCCGAGACTTTTAAAATAAAAGTGATTAATATATGTCTTGTATTTTATGCATACACCTCAGAAAGTATGTAGTTGCACCCCTGCATCTAGACACAGGTGGGCTCGAACCAGGATCGCTGTAGGATGACCATATGCACTACCAGGTTGCCCACCCTACGGTTAAATACACTCACCAATCACTTTATGAGGTGCACTCCTTGTTTCTGCACTCACTGTCATTTTGATCAGTTCCTACCATATAAATACATTTCGTAGCTCTGCAATTAAAGACTGTTGTCCTTCTGTTTTTCTACATACTTTTTTATTTCATTGTTCTATAATGACCCCACATAACCACCCCACATGAGGGACTATTTGGGTGGTGGATCATTCTGAGCACTGCAGTGACACCTCGTACTCACTGTGCACCCTATTAGACACGTCTACCCCATTGCTCACCTTTTGTAAAGTCAAAGACTCTTCTTCACAACCTACAGAATGCTGGCGACTGGACATTTTTGGATGGTAGACCACTTTCGGTTTAGCAGTGACTCTGCAGGTGTTTTAAAAGCTCCAGCTTCTCTGCAGTGTCTGATCCACTCATCTCATTACAACACACACTAACACACCATCACTATGTCAGTGCAGCGATGAGAATGATCCAAAACTCAAACAGGACCTGATCTGTACTAGTACTGTGGCGGTCCTGACCAACAGAGTAAAGGGGACAAAGAAAGTATAACAACATCATTGTATGTGACCATTGGGACTGATAAAATTGTAAAAGTGTGCAATCTAGGAGGTGGTTTTAATATTAAAGGGTATGAATGAATGAGTACAGTTCCGAAAAATTGCACATTTATTTCTATAGCGCTTTTTATAATGGAACATCGTCTCAAAGCAGCTTTATAATCTTATATGATCTTCAAAGGCCAATCCCAAATTGAGCAAGCCTAGGTTGACAGTGGAAAGGAAAATCCCTGAAAGTAGAAGGAAGAAACCTTGGGAGGAACCAAGACTTAAAAAGGGACCCGACCTCCATGGGTGGCCTAGATGTTAATTACGTAAATACTTATAAGTATATTAAAGTAATAATAAAATTAAGTAAATAATACAATTTAAATCAATAATAATATTTACGTTAGTAATAAAATAAATAACAAAATACATTTCAATTTTTTTTTTTTTGTATTTCAGGGATCCGCCGCAGCACCAATGGTTAAAATAAAAAAAATTATATATTTATTTATTTTTTAGCTTTTCTGCCCTCCGGTGGAGAGCCAACGGTATTGTTCTGTACATTACATTGTTTTCCAGATTTAATTTAATTTAATTTAATTGTAGATTAAATAAATTAGATTTTTAAATAAAAATTTATTTGTATTTCTTCCTCCTTCCTTGTATTGATTTCACATAGTCATAGAAATTGAAAAGTGCTGAAAAATAAAGATTTCTTTTTATTTTTTTCCTCCCTCCTCAGTAGATTCTTAAGCAGGGACATCCGAGGAACAAACAATTAAAAAAGTCTGGCCTTATAATCAGATCGTCCCTTTGCATCATTAACAGCATTTTGGGAAGGTTTTTAGCTAGGTTTTGGAGCATGACTTTGGGGTTTCACTTCCTTTCTGCCACTAAGAGCAAGAAGGAAGTGAGGCATTAATGTTGGCCTATAAGACCTGGTTCTCCATCATCTTTTTTATTCATCATAAATGTTGAGGTGGATTTGAGGTGCAGGCAAGACAATTTTTCCTCACAGCAATCTTAGCAGATCATTCCTTTATGGCGCCTTTGTCATGTAAGAATATAAAGTGACTTTCTTAATTCACTGAAAAATATCATGATGCAAATCTTAACAGATTCTTCCACTGCAACTAAGCGGCTCCAGTCCAAACCATCAAATAATAGCTTGTGTTTATCATGTGTGTCGATCATGGTCCAAAAATATATTTTTAAGAACAGTGCCTGTGCTGACATTACTTCTAGGGAGAGATTGGATCATTGTTTAATGGCTATTGCAGGAATTGATTATATTCATAAGAATAGTACTTTGGTCCTGATGGTCCAGGGTTCAAATCCCACCTCTGGCAAAGCTGCCACAGTTGGGTCTCTAAGCAAGGCCCCTAATCCACCATTGCTTGAATTGTAAGACTGTACGAGTTGTAATGTAAATGTCCAAAATAAATGTCTACTTTAACAATCAGTGTTTTTTTTCTGTGAACTTGTGTACCAGTGTCTGAGCTGTTGTTACTCCTAGTCATTTTTGCTTCATGCCTTCAGTTCATGTGCAGCCGGAGTTTATCTGACAAGGGGTAAAATGCCAACAGGGACTACGATCCACGTGTGGTGAACCACTTAAACAACATTGACCATTGTTGTGTGAGACATGGCATCCAAACCATCACGGTCCACAGGTACAAAACCAGCACAAGCTGTGGACCCACCATAAATCCCAGCATCATTAAATCAATAATGATCATTTACACCAACAAAACAACTGTAATGAGCCTGAATTGCTTCGGTCCCATTGCTCTGACCCATATTGTACAAAAATACCCATAGGTAATGGCCCATATCAAGATCAATGCCTTTAAAGTTTGGGGCACCTACATCCCTAAATATCTCTCCTGGTCCACAGTCACCCACTACATTAAAACATTAAAAGGCTAAGGAGAGCCAGGTTAGCCAGTAAATGCTGATCAGTTTCTACAGCTGTAGAGATCTTTATTAATTATTGCATTACCCAGTATCTATAGTTAATACCTTAGAGAGGAACCACCTCTGGAGATGGCTTGGGTTACCAAAGAGCCTTGGCAGCATTGCCCTCTATGGGCACAGCAACAAGTTGCAGCTGCCCGTCAAATCCTTGGAAGATGAATTCCAATGTACAAGAGCTAGAGCTAGACAAGTGGTGCGGTTCAGGGACTTCAGTGATCCCAAGGTGGCCAAAGCTGGAATCTAAATGAGGATGGGCAGAAAGTGGTGTGTGGAGAAGGCTGTTCAAGAGGCTGAGTCAAGGGCCCGGTGGGTGTGGTCACAAGAGGCAGAGCTATGATAGGACCTTTTTTCAACTCCCCAATACCGGTGGATGCATGAACAAGTCCTTTAGACCAACGCTGAAGCCGTCAGCACCGGACTTGTGTAGGCAAAGCAGTTTCGACCCTTCAAGAAAACAACTGGGGAACTGAACTGGGGGAACAGGTAGCCCCAGTAAAAAGGGGCGGTATGAGCACCCCAGTCTGGCAGAAACAATGGCAACAGACCCAGGCAATGGACCAACGACTATGAGCAAGCAGCGTACATGTGGTAAAGTCTGCAGGTTCAAACAGCCGAGCAAGACCTCAAACTCACTTGTAAGTGAGAAGTTTGTATCAATATCAATGTTGAAATCCCCAAAGAAATCTCACCTATGAAGGCATCAGCTTTGGGAGATCATACTCACACGTAATGGATTCAAGTCCAAATAAAGTTGAAATAAAGGTGTAATTTGTGTTGGGATGGAAATTTGATTTCTGACAAACTGCCACAGTAGAAGGATTAGGGAAGGATTAGATCCACCCAGACACAGAAAAAACAACAGTTCAGCACTCATCTGTAAGTTTGTACCTTTACATGACTCTGAGAGTACTTTAACTGGTACATGTAGGTTTTTGGAAGATGTTTTGGCCTGTTTATTAAGTACAGGATGAGTTTCATTTCCCGTTGGCTGTTGACAGTCACATGTGGTAACTTGCTGGACTGCCCTGGTTTCAATGCAGTTCTTTATGTCACCTGGCACTCTCAGTCACACGGCTTCTGCACATGCTGACTAGATCTGTGCTAGCCTAGCGGTTAAGGTACTGGACTCAAATCCCACCTCTGCCAAGCTGCCACAGTTGGGTCCTTAAGCAAGGCCCTTAACCCACAACTGCTTGAATTGTAAGAGTTTTAAGTCGTTCTGGATAAGGGCGTCTGCTAAATAATATAAATGTAATATTTTGAATTTGTCCCGGTGTAATGTAGGCCTTTCTAAGAAAACAGGCCACAAAGTAACAACATAGATGTTTAAATGTGACTAATATGATGATCAAAGTCAGGATTACACATGCGTAAATATATTGTGAGTGTATCTGTGGGGGCGTCCCTTATTATCTCTCAGTCCTACTTCGTCTCCCTTGAGATTCATCAGTTAGAGGGCCAGGAGAAGGTGTCAGTGGAACATTTGTGTGTGTGTGTGTGTGTGTGTTTGCCTGCATATGTGCGTGTGTTGTAATGTATATGTGAGAATGTGACTGGGGCTTTAGGGGATTTTTCTGTACACCTGCCAACTTCAGCATGCTCAAGGCACGAAAGTCATTATGGACACAAGGCAGGCAAGTTTTTTAGCAGGTCGATTAACAGAAAGAATGCTTACATACTGAACAATTAACAAACAGGCCATTATCTGTAGACAGAAATCAAATCATCAGCTTATATTTAATCTGATGTTGCTCACATATTAAGTAAAATTGTGTTCCTTGCAGCCAGGGAAACATGAACTTTTGGATCTCTTGCACCCATGTTACCCTTTCGGGGGTGTACCATGCCTAGTGCACCGATACATTTGATCAGATGACCGATCCGAAATGTCATGTCAGATTGTGACGGACATAAAGCAAGCATACATTCTGTGTTTCACAGACATACATGTTGCAGACACGCAATTTGTGTATCAAACTGTTGTCATGCTTTATTTTAGTAAAAAAAGGTGTGTTTTTGTTCTTATGCCCCATAGGTAATGTAAAATTTATGATGAATAAACTCTTCTTCATATTGACTACCCAAGAGACCTCCATTTTTTACATGCACAGTACACAGACATTTCATGGCTCATATAATGTGCAACATTGATTTATACTGAGATAATATATTGCTTATACTGCAGCATTATTGCACTCCAGATAGCACATCGATCCCCAAAATGCTAATGAGATGCATATTTGGTTTAATAGCAATTTCTATACACTGAAATGCAGATAGGCCTAAAAAATAGTTTAGATTTTTTTTACCATCTTTCAAACATCTGCCAAAGATACTTGCTCTCTGGCTTCCTCTCCCCTAGCACATTTGATTAGGACATTTACTGTTTCTTGCTTTTGGAACAAGGTGTTGGACTCTTTTAGCAACACTGGTTTTCCGGTTTTTCTTTCAGTTCAAATAAGAAAAACCTGTGAGCATTTTTTGGTATGTGAGAGCAAATACATGGCAGCAGCTGTTTCAGGATTCTTGGAGAGGGGGGCAGTGGGTGGTGTTGCCTGGCAAAAAAGTCTGAACCAAGCTAAGTTTACCTGCACTTAAAGTGATCGATGCATTTCATCTGATGCAATTCTGCAAACATTGACCTTTGGGGTCAACCTGCATGTGGGGTTACTGTTTAATTTATTTCATATCAATAATGCAGTTTATTCTTTTAATAAATGCCCATAATAATATCAAATGGAAAAGTAGCAGAAAAAGTCAGTTTAATTAAAATCATTTGTCCTGACGGGGATAAACAGGGACCATGCAGATAAATTATTTTGTACCATTGCTACTTCTAGAATTGTTTTATTTATATATATATATATATACTGCTCACAAGAATGATGGGTTAATTCAAAAGGAATATCCTGTAATGAGATATCCCCTAATTTTTGTAAACAGTGTACAAACTGTAACACAACCCTTTATGTGTTTAACAGGTCGATCATTTGCAAGCGACAGTTTTTTGCATCTGTTACATGTTTTCCCAGGAATTATGCAATTCAGCAAACCACTGCAGTGTTGTTCGGAAATACGTCTCAAGGCAAGTCTCACAACTGAGATTTAAACCTGAGAGGGGTGAAAGTGTGACTTTCCTCTCCTTGTTTTCAAGGCTGAATGGAAAATGGAAAGTGCAACAAATTTCACTAGACAATGACTTTCCAAGTTACATAACAACAATATTTTAGTGTGCATGTGTGTGAAGAGAGAGAAAACGAGAAACCTAAAGTGTGTCCCCTTGTGCATAAACACAGGTTCAATTAGTCGATCTTTATTAAATTTGAGTGTAAAGGTCGTATTAATTTGCCAGATATGGCGTGATCAGAAATACACGACAACATTTTTACAAAAGTTATAGTAGTGGCAGGTCCATAAGTCAGTAGGCTGCAGTCTAAAAGTAGATTGGCAGCTACTGGCCATATTGTGTGGTGAGTGTAGAATATGTAATGAATAGAAAATGAGATGGTGTTGGTGCTCTAATTAATGTAAGATCAAAAAAATAAAGGTTAATAGAAAAGGTAAGTGGAAAATTGAAGCAGTGGACTGCTATAACTTCAGAGATTAAGCACTTGAGCAGAATATAAGACATCACAAGAACCTATAAAAAAAAATTAAAACCCTATTTAAAAAAGAAAAGGCTAAATATTGGTATTTATCTGAGCAAATTGAATCTGGAAAGTCAGATCCCTTCACTTTGTTCACATTTTGCATTGTGATAAAGTTTTTCCTCCATCGTTCTGCACTCAATACCCCATAACAACAAAGGGAACACAGACTTTTGGAATTTTTTGGAAACGTATTTGAAATGAAAAACTCTAATTTCTCATAGACATACACTGTAGGTGTTCAGACCCTTTCCTGTGACTCATGAAAATTATCTCAGATGGCTTCCCATTTCTCTTCAACTTTATGAAGACGTTTCACCGTCTTGATTGAACCGTTGATACAAGGCAGGATGGATCATGTGGTTTATGCTTTCATGTGGTCTGACCATCAAACTCCAGACAAGGCAATGTTTTGAATGTTTTTCCAATGTTCTGTTGTACAAATTTGGAGAACTTTGGCCTCAGTGGTCTCTTCTTAGCTGAACTTAACACGTCTTAAATCACCTTTCTTCCCCATTGATGCTCGGTTTGAACCTCAGCATGTCATCTTGGTCATGTCAGTATACCTAAATGCATTCAGTTCCTGCCATATGACTGGAAGTTCTATTCTGTACCATAGCATGACCTAGCTCATATATCCTTTAAACACTAAAAAATTAAGCTACAGTTGGGCAAAATTGGTAAATTGAGGCCTTGTGCTTGTTTACATTTCACATACTTTGATGAATTCAACCAAATAATGATGTCATTTCAAACGGGTGACGTCAACAGGTGATTGTAATCATGATTTGGTACAAAACCAGGATCCAGAAAAGGCTGAGACTCTGATGAGCAAAGATGGCCAGAGGATCACCAGTGTGTCAACAAATGTGTAAGTAAATTTTTTTAAATGTTTAAAAAACAAAGACTGAAAGATATTTGCATATTTTCTCCTCTGCAATGCATAATATCATTAAACGTTTTAAGGAATCGGGAGGAATTTCAGTGTAAAGGAATGACAAAGTGGTTAATGCTTTACTGTCCCAACGTTTTTGGAACGTGTTGCAGGTCTGAAATGCAGGAATGGATGTCTATTAAGTAATAAAATTAAGCTGAATGGACAAAAAATAAAATATCTCAAGTTCAGAGTTTTTTTTTTAATTTTTATTAAAAAACCCATTGGTTTTCCTCTGTTGACAAACAGGTATGGACAAACTGAAATAGTTTACTCTAACTATATTTATATAAGAAAATAAAATGTTGTTTGAACATTAGGCTTAAAATGTAAATGGCTATACAAAAGAACTGGTAGTGCATGACCTAAAAGTTATCAGTGGCATACGATGCCATATATCAAAACTGTGAATATGTATCTGAGATATAGTATCTCACAAAAGTGAGTACACCCCTCACATTTTTGTAAACATTTGATTAGATCTTGGTCTCATCGGACCACAGGACATGGTTCCAATAATCCACGTCCTTAGTCTGCTTGTATTCCTTCTGAGAATCCGGGCAGATCAGTTTGAAACAGTGTGCTGTGTATGGTCTGAGTACTGACAGGCTGACCCCCCACCCCTTTAACCTCTGCAGCAATGCTGGCAGCACTCATACATCTATTTTCAAAAAACAGCTTCTGGATGTGACACTGAGCATGTGCACTTAACGTCTTTGATTGATCATGGTGGGGCCTGTTCAGAGTGGAACCTGTCCTGTTAAACTTCTACATGGTCATGGCCAGCATGCTGCAGCTCACTTTCAGGGCGATCTTCTTCTAGCCTCGGCCAGCTTTATGTAAAACAACAATTCTTTTTTTCAGATCCTCAGAGAATTCTTTGCCCTGAGGTGCCATGAACACTGAGCAGTGTGAGAGAGTGTGAGAGTGATAACACCAAATTTAACACACCTGCTCCCCGTTCACACCTGTGACCTTGTAACACTAACGAATCACCTGATAGCGGGGAGGGAAAATTGTAGAGGTAGGGTAATTATAATTAGTATTATACTATTATAATTATGTAATTTAAATTATATCAAAGTGTCCTATCTTCAGTGTTGTCCCATGAGAAGATATAATAAAATAGCTACAAAAATTTGAGGGGTGTACTAAAATCTAAGACTTTATTGATCCAAAATTGCAGAATTTACCAAAAAAATACATTTTCTTTTATATAAAGCAATATGTTCACATATGTTATACTAGAAAATAATTCAACAACGTAGACATCATGATAAATAAGTTATATATCCTCTTGTTTGTAAATGATTTACCTATAGTCACTCTTTATTGTATTTTACCATGTTCCATTGGTTCCATTGGTTTGGTTCCATTGGTTTTAGATGTATGTCCTGGAGAACAACAAAGCAGAAGAAGAAGAACTGTTTAACTGTTTAATATCTGCGCACAATTTCACCTCAATTTAACTCGTAACTAACTAAGGAAATTATTATATAGCTACATAGATCACAATGAAACTTTCAGTTCATAGCAGTTCACAGTGATTCATAGCAGAATGCATTGCTAATTGCCACTGCACTAATATCCGTGGAACAGTGGGCCGACTGAAGTATTTTTGTTATCGTCGTGAATCTTTGCTATTGTATTGACTCAGCATGTTGTTGACGGCCATCATAGAAGCATAAGGATAGGAACAGATGGCTGGGGTACGGTTTATTTGAATACCTGACTGTCAACCGCAAGACGTACACATTTCTGGGAAAATCATTTGGTGAGAGGAGAGGGAGGGGAAAAAGACAGTGGTTTAGAGCCAAATAGGGTCAAATAAATGGCAATGAGAGTGAGCTTTGGGGTAAATCACTGTCAGGTGTGCTGGTGCATTACATGGACATGTAGTACACATCACCAGCACAGCATGCTTAATCACGTCGCTTCCTACATGGCTTTCTTATGTTTCCTGATATCACCCTAAGAGCGTAAATAACCACTCATTCCATTCAAACTCTAGCTTTTATCTTAAGGGCTTGGTCATTAAGTCATAAATTGCTTTTAAGCATAGCTCTAATTCTAAAGGAACCAGATCACAATGACATGAACTGACATCACTATACATTCATTCCAATCTAGAAATGAACAGGTAGAAAGTTGACATAAGAAATTCAGTTACATATTGCATTTTTTGACAAGATGCTCTTTGTGCTTTTGCTATATGTGTGTGTGTGTGTGTGTGTGTGTGTGTGTGTGCAAATGCTGAGTAATGCTCAGCTCCCAGAGGACTTAACACTGCTCATGGTACAGGTCTAGTCATTTCAGGACCAATGGTATCAAATAGCAGATGTGTCTCAATTTTAAGCATTAAATGGACGATGTAACCTTGGCTTTGAGTACAGCTGTGGGGAATTTGGGGCTTCATGCAATTCTTGCGAAGTAAAAGAACCCATTTATTTACGATCATATTGGAATACACTGTGACCTTTTAGGTCCGTTTGCTGGAGGTGCTTGGATAATACTGAGCTGTATCACTTTTAGATCACTTTACAATCGGTTGAAAGTCTCCTCAATACCGTTATAACAGAGTTTGTTTATGAGTCTTTCAGTGTTGGTGAAGTGAAGCTACTAATCATAAAATTCCTAATATGTTAGTAATCATTTGGCTTCCTCTATTAATGTAACAAGTGTATGTTGTATCAACGTGCTCCAAGTTTTTATTATGAGCTCTGAACTCAGTTCAGTGTCCACTCATTATCATCAAGTCTAGACTGAATTGTTGTGCTGGTATTAGCCTCATTTAAACAGTAAACGATTACATTTAGAAGGTTGCAGCTTGTGCTTTAGGAGGAAAAGAAAGTCACATGATATGATCTGCTTTTATACAGTTTACCTTGGCCGCCTAATTGGTCTTGCACTGATAACGAAGGGATGCTGATTAAAAATGGCTTATTGATTTTCACCCCACTAACTTTAATTCAGCTAAGACAGGTTTATTGTTCATCTAAACCCAGAAGAAGAAAAAAACAAAAAGGAGATCTCCTTAATATCTCTGTCATTTCTCCTAGACAACAATGAGTTCAGATGGAAAGACAAAGGAGACTTTAGCATAAGTCTCCTGCTGCTCAAATGTGT
>JAUZSU010028868.1:0-10485 GCA_034780255.1 Parotocinclus maculicauda | reverse complement strand
ACGTGTAAATCGTACAATAAAGGTTTAATAAACATTTAATATGTTACATAGAACGTCCCGTCTTGTAACATAGGGCACATTCGTTTAATCGGACCAGCCGGTTATTAGGACCAAAACGATCGCGTCCCGATGCGGTCCCATTAACTGGATTCGACTGTATAAAGGATAGGGTTGAAATAATAATAAACCCCCCCCCCCTTCTGATTAGTGATTTCTGTCATGAGTGAGAGAACACAATTTGGGTTTTTATTCAAAAGGAAAAAAGAGGGCACTGAGGGCAGGAAGGCTGCACAGAGGTGACCACTGAGCCACCACCACTACTAACTGACTCAGTGCCACGAGGAAGAAACGACTTATGGTCCTCACAGTCGGGTTCCAAAATCTAGTGGAATGTAGCAAAAGAGGATCCGGTTTCATTCTATTACCCTTGATTTGATTTCGGTTGTAATTTGGAGACTGGTGTTGACAGTAGCAGTGCTGCACAGGGTGCAATAAAGCGTAGGATAAGATCCTGTCCATCTTTTATTAAGCACACAGTTCCCTTTAATCCCCCTTGCCAATGGAACATAACACTGTTTGTTTATGGTATGTCTGTTTATGAACCCAGGCTTCAAACCGCTCAGCCTTCGGTTGCATCGGAGACAGCGTGTCCCGGAGGACCCGTACGGCCTCAGAGTTTAAAGTCGAGAAAATGTGTGTCAGAGACAGCTAATTTTTCATTTACAATGGAATATGTGCATCGAGTCATTAATCATGTCCCCTAAGGTAAACATCATCGCTTGAGTTTAGTCTTTAGTCCAATGACACATTTAGTAGATTTTTAAAAAAGTTAAAATTAAAACCCTCTGCAGGGAACAAACTTACATAAACCATAAGTCTGCAAATTAACACCCCATTAATGAACAAATGAAATTCTGAGGCCTTGTACTAGTAGATCAGCTGGAGAGGTGCCAAACTTTTTGACACTTTGCACTGTTTCGTGCTTTCCAACACGTTGTTAAGTGCAGGCAGAGAAATGGGTTTGCTCCCTGCGTTACATTTGTTTAAGAACATCAGTAAAGCGTAGCCTTTTGGTGGCTGGAGCTAGCAGGGCTTTTGGGAACGTTCTTTGTCTTTATCTGAACACTTTGCCCTCTTACCATGATTATGAGCAGCTGAAAAACTCAGCTGTCCTCCAGAGCAAGAGCAAAAGCAAGAGCAATTAATCCTTAAATACTTATACGTGCTTTGTTGACTGCTAATTGCAATACAAAGCAAAAAAAATAACGAGGGTCATTTCGGGGCAGAGTTTGTGGACGATTGGGTAACATGCTAAACAACAGCCTTAATGAATAAAAGGTACAAAATACAGCCTGACTCATTTTAAAATGGGTTAGAGTTAGGATTAGGATTAGGATTAGAGAGGAGTTAGAGTTAGGATTAGAGTTAGGGATTAGGAGTAGATGATAGAGTTAGGGTTAAAGTTAGGATTGAGATTAGAGAGGGTTAGAGTTAGGGATTAGGATTGGATGTTAGAGTTAGGATTGAGATTAGAGAGGGTTAGAGTTAGGGTTTAGGCTTAGAGTTAACGTTAAGGGTTAGGGGTTAAGGTTCGGGTTAGGATTATTGGAGAGTTACATAAAAATTATTTTAGGATTAGGTGATAGGGTTAGAGTTAGGGATCGGGAAAAGATTATAGAGTTAGGGATTAGGTAAAGATGTTAGAGTTAGGGATTAGGATTAGATGTTAGAGTTAGGGGTTAGAGTTAGGCATTAGGATTAGATGTTAGAGTTAGGGGTTATAGTTTGGGATTAGGATTAGATGTTAGAGTTAGGGATTTGGATAAGATGTTAGAGTTAGGGGTTAGAGTTAGGCATTAGGATTAGATGTTAGGGGCTAGAGTTGAGGATTAGGATTAGATGTTAGGGGTTAGAGTTAGGCATTAGGATTAGATGTTAGAGTTAGGGATTAGGAGTAGATGTTGGCGGTAGGGGTTAAAGTTATGAGTTAGGATAAGATGTTAAAATTAGGAGTTAGGATTAGATGTTAGAGTTAGGGGTTAAAGTTAGGGATTTAGATAAGATGTTAGAGTTAGGGGTTAGGATAAGATGTCAGAGTTAGGGGTTAGTTAGAGGTTTGTAATTAGGACTAGAGTTAGGAGTTAGAATTGGGGTTAGAGGTTAGAGTTGGGGGTATGGATTAGAGATTAGAGGTGGGGTCATTAATTAAAGTTAGGGGTTAGAGTTAATGTCAATTAGTGGCAGGTAATAATCTCATGCTTGTTTTGCACAAACTGCAGCTACATTATGCAATGTACAGGCTTAATATATTTGCTCCCTTTTTTTCTCCCAGTGCTTCAACCCAACTTCCAGTATAACAGGCTCATCTCTTCCTGTTTCAGAATCCTGTCCTGCACGTCTAGTCTTTAGAATTAGGAGCCATTTGCCTGCCAGCATGCCCAAAGTTTTTAAAGTGACTCTTAATAAGCAGCTGCAGCCTTGCAGAATAATTATGATATTTAAAATTTGGACAACGCTCAGATAGTCGAACCTTAATGGAAATGACCACACTGATGTCACCTATTCAAGCCTGTATACTGTATGAGCCAAAGGTTTGTGGTCACCCAAAAGTGACTGTAAGTTGAACAACGAGCTGTAACTCACTGTCAGTATTTCAGTTCATCTCAAAAGTGACTGATGGAGTTGAGGTCCGGGTTCTGTGCAGGGTTCTGTCAGCTGTGTAAGCTGTCCAGCAAAGTTTATCCAATCCAAAACTAATTCTCACTGTCTCCGTTTGGTCCCTGAGGTTCCATGCCTGCATGCCTAGTTAGGAGGGATGTCCACATAGTTTTGGCCATATAATGCATTTCCACAGGCCGATCATGACATGTTTACACAGCACCACCAGGAAATGACCCATCGGCTGCCGGGAGCGCACGGTGAAATCTGGGCCACGGATTCAATGTCACCGAGACAAACAAAGCGCCCCAGGATGAGTGAGATTAAATAGATGTTAAATGTATTGTGGCTGAAATGGAACGTTACCTTTTTAAAACAATTTCCCCAGAGCCTAGCGTCTGAAAGAACGAACATCCAGGGCACGGAGAGGACAAGCTCATTTAGCGATACGCCGTACAAATACACACGCTCATATATTATGCATTCAATTATGAGACCAGATCTGTCTTTCCTTGACATTTCAGCTACACTAAATACGACTGCGGTGCCTTTTAAGGCTCTGAGCTTCGGCTACAATCTGCAATTTTAATGCAAAGGAGGCCTGCTTAGAATCGACACTGCAGCGTTTGCTGAGTTCCTGGCTCGTTTTACACTCCGGCTTGCATCTGAAGTCATAGAAATTGCACAAAGCTGAAATAATATGAACATATAAATGCAAATAAATAATAATAGGGATCGGCACAGTGTTACTTACCAAACCTGGAACAACTGACACGATATAAGGGCAATAAGGGCAGCCATAGCTGCAGTTACTGGCTGTCAAGTTACCATAGGTGGCAAGCAGGTGCACAAAAATTTGGGTGCCCCCCAAAAATTGTCCCCAATCCTAAAAATGACTCTGAAAAAATAATCATAACCAAATCCATAGAAAGCATATGGTTTAAACATAATATTGCAGTCCTGCTAGCCCCTGTTTGTTGATGGCTTTGTGGCTCATGGCCTCAGCATTACAGTACGTTTTCTCAGATGGACATGATGTCCAGTGTCCAGTCACGGTGTTCCCCTACCCAAAAAGTCAGATGTTCCATCCTGCACAGTTTTTGCTTAGCCGTCTATGAAACAGCTCTAGATATTGGATATATTTGATCTCAGAACTTTCCAAAGGTCAAATCAGCTTCTAATGTGAGTAAATATGTCTTGTTCATGGTGTGTTCTCTTCCTGTGATTGGTCGAAAGTGACAGCACAGGTACGAGCCGCTTAGCGTCCACATTCCGTTCTGTGAAACAGGATGTAGCCCGGACATTACCATAGTCACAGTAGTTTAGATACTTTGCACATAGTGGTTTACATTAGACATCCATCCATTCTATTCCGCGTAATCCACAGGTGGTTACGGACCAGCCGGTGCCCACTCACCAACTCTGGGCACAAGGGCAGGAACAACCACACACACACACACACACACACACACTAAGGGCCACTTTGGAGACATTCGAGACTTTAGTTGTGTTGAAGCATTTGAATGTGCTTCCCCCGCGAGGTCTTTTTCGTTGCATGTGTTGCTGGATGCAAACCTTACACACCTTAAGTTCCACACAGCAGACGTGTGTTTATGATTAGCCGCCACGCCTGCACAGTGTGAAAAAAAGGGGGCGGGGACACAACTTTGCACACAGGGCCTCTGCGGGCTGCAAAGTTTCAGCAATCGATCGATCAGAACACCACCAATGACTTATATTGTTTAAAAACAAATCAATAAAGCTAGTTTGCATGTTCAGGTTTTTTTTGGCCACCTTTTGAAAAGAGGAGCTACACAAACCCAGCTCTGGGCTTCAGGAGCCGCCTCCACACCCGTTTTACTTTGAGGGCTGAGGGAACAATCAGCAGCTTGTGCAGTGTGTCATCAACAGCCTGGTTAAAAATAAAGCAGAGCAAAGGATTTGGGTGAGGAATGAGACGAGTAATGAGAGTGTAAGAAGAGCTCAGGTATTGAAGCAGCGCTCTCAGAATGACGCAACACTCGATTCGGATGGGTTTAGCGGTTTAATTAATGGAGCTCACGCACCATACCGGGCCTGAGGTTCCTCTCTGCGAAGTTTGTATCCTTTACGACCGCGCTCGCGATTTTACGAGCGCATCGCCGCTGCTTTACGAGTGGACTCGCAACGCTTTGCAATCTGAACGCCGCTAATAATGATTCGAATAAAACTCGATTGCACTCTGAAAGTCGCAATCGATCATAATGAGCTATGATGCGGGCCCGCGCCGCATTACTGTTCTGATAGAGCGCGAGATAACGAGCTGTGTGTAATTAGGGAGCACATTTAAAATTTAGGAGTAACGATCAGAACTAAAATGCTACTGCTGAGTGAAACTGGTGGAGGAAAATAAAACACAAAGTTTCATTAATAAATAAAAAAGTAATGCATCTTAAATGCACTAACAGTCCAGCTAAACTAATAGTCTAATTACACTATACTTATGTTATGTTCTAATTTTAGGCTCCTCTTAATACTTTATATTCTGGTCCCTCTTACAGCTCCAGTGTTTTTTTTTTGGTTTTGTTTTAAGACCATAACAGTCTGGGCTTGAATTATGCTGAATTTTCTTGACCAGTGCACAGACACTGAAGCCTGTTACACACCAAATGTTTTTCTTACGGTTTCTGCAACAGTAAATTAATGTGGACCTTTCACACCATGTGTTTCACGACGTCATTTCATGTGAGCCCGACAAAATTTCACTGACCGGTCGCTGTTGCTTCTGAACCTTAAGAAGCAGCTCCTGTATTTTCAGTCTGCCACTCAAACGGCAGCCTTTTCATACTTGTACAAGTGCTTTCATCTTCATGTGCCTTTGCTCTCTGTTGTTCCTCTCCTCCTCAGAGGAGAACCACAGAGCCGTTTTACTCGTTTATACAATTCTCAGGAATGGTTCGAGGTTAAAAAATAAGAATATGTGAATAAAAGCTTGAACTTGATGTATTATTGGATGGAGCTCCAAAATCTGATGAAGTTCACGTTCATGTAGCAATAGGATGTAGAGCCGTTCTCCTTGGGTGGTCTAGATGTTAATTAAATAATTAAGTTGTGGTAATAGTCAAATTAATCAATAATCAATAATAACATTTAATGTAGAAATACAATTCAAACATTTAAGTTTTCAGCTGTAAGTTATTGAAGGCACATCGTCTCCTAATAACTATATGATGTTACTGAGGGAGTTACGGGACCTGGGCATGGTGGGACTGGTTATTGTTAATGAAGACCAGTAGAGTGATGCTAAGGTGGAGGAGCAGCTAAGTGTGTGGAGCTGGAACTCCACCAAGAAGCTTCAGCAAGAAGATAACAACCCCAGCCCATTATGCAGCATTCATTTGACATCCACCAAACCCGGATCCATCCATCAGGTTGCCAGATGGTGAAATGTGATTCATCACTTCAGAGCAGTTGCTCCTAGTAATTGTCCTTTTACAATAACAGCACTTATAGGTGACCCGGGCAGCTCTAGATGCTGAGCCTCATTAAAAGCCACTTAACTCTTTTGCCAGTGCTTCTTTGCACCTGTTAGCAACCGAAACCCGCTAGCTGACATTCCTAGGTGGGACTGTTTTCACTCCAAGCTCGCTGCCTGGATCCGAACCCGAAAGCAGCCCACGTTCGCAGGCCGCCGACACTCCGGAGCGACTTTTCTTTCGAGGCATGCGCCAAAACTTTGGCGCGCGAGACATTCCTCATCTGCGATTCGATTACGTCTGGCAGCGTTTCGGGAGAAAAGGCCATTTCTCCTTCTCTGAAATGCTGAATCCGTCACTGTCTCATGCAGTCTGGTGCCTCCAAAAATTCTAATCCATCACGCCGGTCTCTCTCCCGGTGTGGCGCTGTGACCTTGGGCTGTAAACAGCGTCTCTGATGTGCTGTGAGCAGTGCGTGAATAATTATCCCGAAACAGAGCGGCCTCTAAATGCAGCGCACAGGGCATGGGAGCAAGGAAAGCGGACCAGGCTGGGCTCTAAATGAGGGGACCATTTGTATAAACGGTATTAGTGATACAGTAGAGGAGGGACGGGATGAATGATGAATGATGTGCCGGACGGACAACAAACGGCGAGCGTGAAACGTGTGCATGTTAGACAATATGTACTGACGAGGCAAAACAATACGACCAATTACAAACAGAATAACAAACAGCGCTCATTGTTTATTATCTCCTCACGTTAGATGGTGGGTGGAAGACCTTTAAGACCTGAGCAGCCTGAAGCACTGCAGCGAGAGCGTTCTCTAAAACAGCAAGGTTCCACACAGGGGTCCGAGAAGGAACAAACCTAGCAAATGGGAGCTCCCCCGGTAACTGGGTTCTCTCTCAAGTGCTCCCTCATAGGCAAGAACCAATGAGTTGCTCTGCACCTGGGTCCAGAACGTATCATCCTGTGAGTGTAAAAGTCTATTACATAGAGTTGGGAAACTTGAGTCACATGACTTACCTCAGAATCGAGTTGCAAATTTAAGGACTTGAGACTTGCTTAACTTGCATCACTTACATTTGAGACAGATAACTTAAAAGGACTTTAGGTATTAAGGCATTAGACATTTTAGGGGATTTTTTTGTTGTTGAAACAAACCTGGCAACCACTAAAAAGGCAGGAAACCAGCGGATGATTAAATTCAACAACTATGATGTCGATAAATTAGTGAAAATACACCTGTAACATTTGACGTTATCTGGCACATGGCTGCCTTTTAGACTAACTTTTTGAGGCCAAACTTTTTTAATTGCTTGTTCCTCGGATGTCGCTTCTTAAGAATCTACTGAGGAGGGAGGAAAAAAATACAAATAAATCTTTATTTTTCATCACTTTTCAATTTTTTGAGGACTATGTGAAATCAATACAAGGAAGAAGGAAGAAATAAAAATAAATTTTTATTTAAAAATAAAATGTATTTAACCTACAATTAAATTAAAGTGAATCAGGAAAAAAATTAAATGAACAGAAGAAAACGTTAGCGAAAAAAGCTAAAAAATTAATTTCTATTTTTATTTTTGAATTTCAACCATTGGTGCTGTGGCGGAATTTTTTTTTTGTATTCTTCAAATATAATCGTCAGGGGATCCGCGAAACAAGCAATAAAAAAAGTCTGGCCTAATGTTGAATTCGATTTCCTCCCTATCTCTGTATTTTTTAAATGAATATAACATGTTTGTATGTTTGAATATTTATTCGTCCGTTATCTTCCACTTGATCCACATGGGATCGCGGGCCAGTCGGTGCCCACCCGGCAACTCTGGGCACAAGGGCAGGAACAACCCTAGACAGGGTGCCAATCCATCGTAGGGCACGCACACAGTCATACCCTAAGGGCCACTTTAGAGACACCAATTAACCAAACATGCATGTCTTTGGACTGTGGGAGAAACCGGAGTACCCGGAGTAAACCACACAGACATGGGGAGGACATGCAGACTAAACACAGAAGGGACCCAGGCCGAAAGAAAAAATGCAACAATATTTATCAATGTTAAGGATTCAGTTCAGTTGATTTGAGACTTTCTTGACCTACAACAGGGACTTGAGTTACTTTAATATTGCCACAATGTATGTGACTTCCTTTCACTTCTACTATCACACGTCATGGATTTCTGAAAACCTGCGCATGTCAAAGCGGTAGTGAGGCAGCTTCATATAATGCATCCCCTCATTATTTCGAACCGATGCGCATTTCCGTCCTAAAAAGCGAAGCCCAGATGACAGGGTGTTTAAAGAATGCAATCTGCAGCCTTAGCCTCTCGTCCAACCCAAGTCTCAGACAATTTCCTCCCCTGTAATGGTTTTGATCGAAAATTTAAATTGAACAATATTCCACATTATAGAGATTGCTGTTTATCTCACAGGCCAATTCTGTTTCTATCTAAAGTTGTCATTAAGGAGAGGGAAGGGAAAAAAAACAACTGTGCAAAAGCATAGGGAAATAATTTGCAGCCTGTAATCAGTGTAATTATCTAAAGATCTCTTTCTAGGAAAGGAGAAGCAGCCAGCAGTTTGCTCACGGGCAGCACAGAGCAGAGAGATGAGGTCAGAGACTTCATATTTTAGATTTGATTTGCTTGAAAGTAGAGTCCAGACATTATGATAGATACAAAAGTGGGAGTTTTAAACTTATAACGTACACTATGGTTCACTCTATTGTTCAAATCTTTAAATTAGATCTTTTTTAAGCCCAATCCCCATTTATTAACTTTGTAATTAATTAGACTTACATACATTTTAAAAGTGTCATTTGTTTGTAAAAGTTTAGGTGCATCTATCCATACATTCTTCTTGATGCGGGGTCTGCTCATACCCACGTGTCGCATCGCCTGTCGTCAAAGACACACACACAAGTCAATGCCAATTTAGACACACCTATTAACCTAACACGCATGTCTTTGGACTGTGGGAGGAAACAGGAGTACCTGGAGTAAACCCACGCAGACACAGGGAGGACATGCAGACTTCATACAGAAAGGACCCAGGACGCTCCACCCTGGGATTGAACCCGGGACCTTCTTGTGGGTTAAGGGTCTTGCTGAGGGCCCCAACTGTGGCAGAGGTGGGATTTGAACCCTGGACCTTCTGGTCCATAGTCCAGTACATTAACCACTAGGTTACCACAGAGGAACCGTTAGTGTTATTAAGTCCTATTTATAAAATGTCTCAAATCAAAACCCAATGAGCATTTAGAGCTCACTTTTGCACATTTACCGTATAACGCTTTGCCAGTCGTGGACCTTCCTGATAATCCCTAGTCTTGTGATACTGTCTCTTGCCTAGCGTTATTGAATTCTGCTGCTTAGTGAGGAGTGAAAAGTCTTATCGCTCGAGCAGCCGTTAGAAAGATGGCCATCAATAATGCATGAGAGCAAAGAGCTTCCATTCTCTTCTTATTTATGTTGCCTTTTCACTCTGCGATCGTATCTGCACCGTAGAGAAACGTATGATCTATAACCTGCGTCATCAGATCTCTAAGAGCCGGAACTATGCTAGGTTTGGGACTCGTGCGGTGCTGGATAATTAGCACGTCCTGTCGTGGTGTCGTGGGAATCAGGTTGGGTGCAGAATGGCACGCTGTGCTGTCTGTAGGACCATGAGGAAAACGGCTGAGATGATATTAAATGGTAATTCTGGGTAATCGGTTTACGGTGTGAATAGATGAGAGATGCTGCGTGGAATCATTTGTTGTTGTGGATGGAGGCGCTGTGGTGTGAATGGGAGCTCGGGGAATCGAGGGAATGATTCTGAACAACAATAAGCACAATGATGGGGTTATTAGGATTATTATTTTTAGTAGCAGTTGTATTATTACTATTTTTGTTGTTGCTGAGGTGCCACTCGATTGACGCAGTGATCTAACATGCTACCCCACATGTTTTTGCAATAAATTATTATTCACTTATTAATTAAATATTTGTAATATATTTATAAAATATATATTTATATATGATATTTAAATATAATAAAAAATATATATTTTATTACATTCATATAATAAATATTAAATATTTATTTATTCGTTCATTTATTGCTATTATAATCATCATCATCATTATTATTAATATTATTTTATTTTTATTTTTTTAATCATTATTAGTCAGTTCTGTACTGTCCTACCACCATATATTTATTTATAGATTTATTTATTTATTTATTTATACATTCACTTATTATTGTTATTATTTATTATTATTATTGTTATTATTATTATTATTATTATTATTATTATTATTATTATTAATAATTAGTTCTGTGCTGTCCCAACACAATTTACTTATTTATAGATTTATTCGTTTAT
>JAUZSU010028857.1:0-10486 GCA_034780255.1 Parotocinclus maculicauda | reverse complement strand
TCAAATTTGTTTTACTTCAAATGGATTGTCTTAGCAGATGGTCTTATTTAAAAAAAAATGATATTCAGATGATGAATTCATGTCAGTAACATGTAGAGACTTGCCTGAAATTACAATTCCTTCTTGCCTTTGTTCCTAAACAGGTTTACTCTCCTAAACAGGTCTGTTTAACCTGAGTAGTTTTTTTTTTCCCTCTAGCCGCACGGTTTTTAGTACCAGTATATACACTGCTTGGCCAAAAAAAATTGCTGTTTGGATTCGACTTTGAGTTGTTTATTGGAAAATTACTTGACGTGATTAAATTGTTTTAGTGAAAATACCCTTACTGAAGCTGAAAGTGGCTTTTCATTTTTTAAAAAAAACTATGTCAGGAAGGTAATGTCGTGGTTGTGAGATAATGTGTTAATATGTTTCGGAAAGATCAGATTATTGGCCTGCACCAGAAAAAAACAGCTAAAGAGATTGTAGAATTATTGGAACTGTGTTAAGAATGATAAAAATATTTAAAGATAGTGGTGAATCGTTAACTTCACAGAAGAATTGTGGTCACAAAAGACCTTGAATGCTGTGGTTGTGGTTGGAAATCACCTAAACGCTCCTAACCATGTTCAGTGGTGACAGAGCGTTAACACATACAATGTAATGAGAACACACAGGATTGGGACTAAATGGCTGTGTGGCCATAAGGAAGCCACTTGTTAGTTATTCTAATTGAAAAGTCTTTAGTTTGCTAAGGAGCATTGTGTAATACTGTCAGTTGATTTTTTTTTCTTCCCTAAATATACTGATGTACGGTGGCTGGTCTATCAAAAAATGGAAGCTCATTGTCAGCTAACATCATAAAATAGACCTGTCTTTTCTTAATGGCCTGCAGCTCTAGGCTGATTAGCCTTGGCCCTTGTGTTGTGTTGTTAAAGACTTAAGCCCTTTTAAACGGGAGAAGATTCTTTCTACACCCGCAGATGTAGCTCCAATTGTTGTCACTAATGATAACACTTTATACTGCTGAGGTCTAGTCTGACAACTAACTAATGAAACAATATTAAACTTAAACACATAACTTCTGTTAAGCTAAAACAAGGAAATACGATGAGTGTGTTTTATTTACAATGTAAGAAATTAACAATGGAAATGGTCATGTAATTTTGCCGAACAAATATCAAGAAATGGGTTACAGTTTGTTTTTAGACTTGGCAAAATTCGTGATGGGAATGAGCTCCAAATGATTAAGTGTAGATTTCAAAATAACTGGCAGTCAAGGATTCAGGATTCAGCTTTTCGACTGATCCTCAAGTTTCAAGGCAATGAATAAAAATTCCATGCAGTCCCATTGAAGTGAATGGACACACAGCTTCTATAAGCAAATGCATTGACCATAAACCTTATAGGAAAACGAAAAAACAAAATCGAGTCAGTCGATTTGTAGCTGACTCTGAACAAGCTCTTCTTCAAGATGAACACATTTGTAGTCAATTAATGTTTACACAACTGTACATACTTGACCATTTAATTTGTGACTGTTTAGGGGAAGTTGAACTTCCATTGCAGTCTTAGAGAAATGACGGCTGCTGACATATTCCAGCAGGACAATGGAGACGTTCTATCAGCTGGCTTCTTGCAAAACGAGGAAACATTTTCATTAATTAATTTTCTATGACAGAGCACTGTTTTGATCTTATCCTTTGGGAACTTCAGCTGTGGGATGTACTGAAGAAATCTTTATGGATTGATTTGACTCTGCTGTCATCAGTAAATGAACTCTAACAAAATTACTGCAGCTCTGGAATGGCAGTAAATGTTGTGACTTTGTTGTTGAAACAATGTAGCTGCGATTACACACTGTAATCAGAGCTAAGGGTGGTCCAGCAAAATATTAGTGTACAAGTTTTTTGTACCATGTTGCTGTTCCTCTGAAGTCCTTTATTTATTATTCAGGTTTTTATGATATATTTTGTTTTTAATAGATTATAGTTATCCAGCTACAGGAAACAAAATATTTTCTTTGTGAAACATTAATCAAGTATTATGTAACACGTTATTACCAAATGAATAACATACAAGGTGAAAGTGCATCTTGACGCTAACAGACAGTGACGGTTCAACTGCCGTCTCCCATTTTTGTTTGTTTTCCAGTTCTTTTGTTTTATCCAGCTCATGACAGTTAGTGGAAAGTTTCTTGTAGTCCCCAGTGCCTTAAATAGAACCGGTGCATAGTTTATTGACTGTTACTTTGTCTGCCCTACTGGCAATTTCCTTTCACAGTCCCTACTACTTTAGTGGAAACAGATCATTATATGTTTTTTTGGTAGTCCTTTAATTCTTGAGGTTTGACAATTGCATCTTCTAGGACAAATTTGGCTATAAACATGCCTCTTTGTAATAACAGAGCAGCCACATAGCCCTTTCAGCAAATTTGACCACACTCAGCACATGTCATTAGACATTTACAGCATTTAGCAGACGGCCTTATCCAGAGCGACAGCTGATGCATTCTTACAATGCAAGCAATTGTAGGATAAGAGTCTTGCTCAAGGACCTGACAACGGCAGCTTTGCAGAGGTGGGATTTGAACCTATAATACCGGCTAGGCCATCGCAGTCCATTTGCATGCAGTCGCTGAGCCAACGTGCTTATCCAGAGCAACTTGCAAGAAATATGGGTGTAGCTCCAAAAAGTGTTGCATGGTTTGAACTAGGTAATAGTTTAAATACACTTTCTATCCAGTGGACATATATTTATAACTAGTGGCTTACTGTAATGTTATGAGGAGTATAATTTTACATTTAGTTAATGTGCTGTGCATTCCACAAAGAGTCATTGGAAACCTACCTGCAATTAGAGCCATATTCTGAATCAGGGAGACATAATTTTTAATAATAATCTCCAGTGATAAAACTCTTGTATTCGGAAGGAAATCTTCTTCTCCCATCACCTGCACATCTTTTGTGGGTTGTACTTTGTGTGAAATGGGACCCATTATGCATTAGTGACGGATACAATTGGTCTTTACTTCTAGAACATTAAAAGTATACTAGTGTGTATATATTCTGTATAGTTCAATATCAGGTGATAATATAGAGAAATAAAAAAATAACACACTGAGGTAAAACCCAAAAAGAAAGCTCTTTATTTTCTTTTTGAATGACATAATTTTATTAATGATGCCTCACATGAACATGGATTTCAGATACCAAATGTCTTTAGATATCGTAAAGTAATTAATTTTTCAGACTTACTCACATTGTCACACACCCATCCTCTGCTATCAAAATTCCTTAAGTGGTAGAAACCATGCCCTTTTGGGTAAATTTTAAACCTAGTTCAGCTTTTTTATTTTTATTTTACTTTTACTATGTCTGGTTGCCCCTGTTCTCCAACCAAGCCTAAAGTTAAACCTTTATGTCATTTTTTAGTTCTTTTTCCGGAAAATGTAATTGACTTAAATTTTGTCTTAATTTTACACTTGTATGTGTATGTGATGTATGTGTAATATGTATCATCCTGTCATCTATGTACAAATTATTATAACATTTGTATATAATTATTTTATCTTAGAATTTAGTCGAATTAAGAATAATTGATTCCAAATATTAAAAGATAAACTGTACTTGGAGCACATCAGCTGTGTTTAAGTCCTTGTTCATAGCTTTAAATGTAGGCACTAAAACATGTGTTCTAACATTTAATTAATTAATTAGTGGTTTCGAAAACTATCGTTGCATAACCGAAAGACCTGTAGGAGTGCAAGGAATTACTGTTGATCTTTAATGACAAAGCTTGAGTCGCAGTGATGCAGTGTAGTCATACTGTGAATTTGCCATGACATTTTATTCCAGTTTAGAGCCGCAGCTCTAGCAGCATGGTTGTGGGTGTTTGTGTGAACAAGAGAAAGGAGTGTAATGTCACAGGGTTGATTCAGTTCCCTGTGGATGTTATGATGCCACTTGCCGATTGCAGTCTGGAAGATAGTTACTCATCAGTAAGCTGAAAGGAGCCACGTCAGACAAATTTCTCAACATTTCAGTCTGTAACTTAACATTGTTTCTTTTTAAAATTATGTGACACATAATGATCCTGTTTTGTCCTTTAATAAGGTAATGATATTGAGGTAGGTGATACAAGTGTAATGCGTAGCCTAGATACAGGATGAACAAGTTTGCTATGAACCTCTCAGAATTCTGATCATCAGTCGTCATAACATTGGCAGGATTTTGTGAACATAAGCATGGAGAGAAGGTTAGGCAATGTTTCAAGTCAGGATTATATTGTCTCATGGGTAAGCTTCTAGAGACGGCGCTTCTTGAAGAACTAGATGGATTCTGGACAGAGCTTGCAATAATGAAGGTGGCAAGGGGAAGTTTCAAATCGCAAACCTCACACTGGGCAGCAGCAGTGTGGGGGTTTTTGCAGCTGGTGGAAAACAGCAACAACACAAACATGAAAGCCTGGCAATCTACTTTTGTATCTTACCATTAAAGCTACAGTAAGCAAACTATTCATAGAGCAGTCCTGTTTTGTCATTGCCACTGGATGATAATGATGATAACCCAAATGTTATACTTTAGCTTCAAATCAGTCAATAGCATTGCCAAGTCAGTGCATGGTAGGGAGTGCATGTCTAAGGCTGAATCTAAGTCTAATTGTCTAAGGTTTATTTTGTTTGACCAAAGCAGAAAATGATATATTTTTGCAATTGTGTCCTGGTTTGCTAAGTGTTCTAAAAGTCATATGTTCTTCATTTGAATAAGATGGCTAGACCTCTTTTTGGCATGCTTTTGTGACTGAATTAGACCAACTTTCATAGCTTTTACAACAATGCTGTGTGCTAGGCTAAACGTCAAGTCAGATTTATTTACCGGTACAGTATTTGTTTGATGACTGTTACATGTTTGTAAATTCCCTGTTTGTTACTTTGGTTTATTTACTCATGCTTTGTCTATGCTGCTTTCATACATCAGTCAAATCACACAAGAGTTCATCTAGAAGCAGACTGTGACCCAACTGTTCAGAGGGTTTCAGTCCACTTGTTTGGTTTACACCAAGGTTCAGGTGGCAGCGTTCAGACTTGTTCGAAAAATAAACCGTATTAGAGCAAGCGCGTTTTAATCGAACCGAACCTGCTAAGTGTGAACACACCGTGAAGTAATCAGTTTAGCAACAACAAAAAAGTATCAGCTGGTCTTCAAGCATCTAATAATGTGAACACTATGTATGGAGTAATTTGTCTTGTTCTATTTGTTGAATTTTTGCATGGTACTGAATTAGAGCCTTAAGTTTCATGCTACAGAGATATTTATCCCATACAGACAGCCTCACAGTTGTATCATAATGAAACTTACCAGAGGTGTGATTCTGATTATCATGATGGATGGTAACAAGGGTGATCTGTTCTGTCTGTCATAATGAGGCACAGTTGATTCCATCAGATGTCAGTAGATCAGAAAAAGCCAAATCCGTTTCAGTACTAAAACTATCATTTTAAGTCGGCACATCGCTAAGCAAATCTACATGATCCTGTGATTCTGTGTACTGTACTTCTCACTGAGATCAGGCATGTGTTCCGAACTATATAAAATCACACTAAATTGTATGCAAGTATCAATATATTGACCAATGGTCTTGGTAGCTTGTGGTTAGTAAGCAGTTTGGTGTTTGGAACACACACCATTTTTCCTTATGCAGGATGGATGAGATTAAATTAAGGTAATCCATTGATAGTCCAGTTTAGGATATTAGTATATGCTCTTATTGTTAACTTTTGCATGTTATTGAATAATCATGCCCAATTTGAGTTTTATATTTCTATTACTTTTGGTCCCAGGTCATCATTTTCAAACTCTTAGTAGAACTAATATATGTAAGGCTAGTGATCTCATGTACCATATGTACTCAATATGTAGCAGCATAGATCTTATCAAGCCTCTTATCTGAACTCATCTCATTTGTGGAAGACTAAAAATTCAGTTAAGGGTATCCCTGCCGAATGACTCTTATCTCTGTTAAATTATTATTAAAGTATTTCATGCTGTTGTCAGTAGACACTGTAGTGTGACTGCATTTAGTTATTTTAAAGAAAAGTTTCTCATAGACCTGTGGTTGAGCTGCAACCATAAAGCTGAAAACCCATGCTGCACAATTTACTGTCCTGTATAAGTCTTGTGTTGTGGTTTTCACTTACTCTCAATACTGTTTAAATAAACCCACTAATGAATATGTGTGCATCCACCACCCTTGCATAATGGGCCACGTTCTCCTAAAAGGATTAGGCCCCAGGCACACAATCCCTTTATTTTCCAACGATTGGCAACACCATGCTACATCCTATGTATTGTCTGAAACTTTCTTGTCTTTGTTCCCTGAACCTTGAAATGCTGCAACAGCACTGGATCTGATTTGATATCTTTATATAAAGTCTAGTGCCATCAATATCGGTAAATGTATTGTATTTTTTAATTGTCATAAAGGCAGATAAATTAAACATACAGAGCTTTGATAATCATATGTATGATAATCGTATGTAAAATTTAAACAGTTGTGTATACACCTAGGGGTGGGCAATTATGAAAACTGCCGATCAGCCGAATCACAGAGATTGTGAGAACCATCACAGTAAACACGATTATTACTTGGAAGCCGGAGTGTAAAAAAATGAAGCACTAGTTATATGGAACTGGTTTGGTTTCACCCAACTGACATGACACAAACAACATTTGATGGCAAAACAGGATTGGCATGTCTGGTGACAACACAGTGAACCTGCTTAATTTCCTAAAGGAAAGTACCCCAAAGAATACACGCAAAGCCAGTTGGCATACGGACTGCACGTGGGTTCAACAGATAGAAACAACGCAAAATTAAACAATACTAGAAAAGATATTTGTTGATCATGATCCAGCCTAAGAATTAGTCTTTTTTGCCAAATTGCAATGTCTTGGTATATGATGTTTCACATGTATTCAATATAAGCCAGACCATGTTTGAAATGATGTTACATTTTGGGCTGCCCAACTTCTTGAATAGTTTATTAATCATAAGACCATAAGTCCAGTTCTGTATTTACAAATATACTTAAGTATCTTCCCTGCATGTTTATGTAGCTATGCTGGTGTCTGTTCCCAGACCCGTTCCATATCAGTCTTGCTCCGGAATGTTTAGGTTTGTGGTAAGAGGTTGGTTGCTTGCTTAATGTAGGGCTGTGATAGTTTGGGAAAGAACTGTATAATTTATGGGTGAGAAACCCATTTCACCAGTATATCCATGTTTCTGTAGAAGCTATTCCAAAAGAAGGTGAGAGCATATAGGGCCTCCCCATTGGAGACTGAGGTTTTGGTAATTATGATTTCGCTATGGAAGTTTGGGAACTTGATGGCTTAGCTTTGTGAGAGTAAAACTTTGTGGCTTAATCATATGGGTTATTGACTATTACTTGATAGGATAGAAGTTAAAATTCTGTTCTGCCAAGCTGCTCCTGGAGCAGGACTATTCACCAGCAACCATTTATCTAATCTTTATATCGCTTTGCCAAATTAATGTGTATTGTACAGGCGTTGCACAGGTAGTATTTAAACTACATCTCAGAACTTATCTGGGATAGCATCTAATTTCTATTATACAATTTTCACTTTCACTTAGTGTGAGTAAAAATTTATGGGAGGGAGAAATAGACGGAGGGGGGCACTCAATTCAAAGTGTATGTTCACGTGGATAAGGTAGATTAAAATGGATGTGTCTGTGTGTTTATATCTATCTATCTATCTATCTATCTATCTATCTAGATAGATAGATAGATGTGTGTGTGTGTGTGTGTGTGTAGTTATTTGTTTTGATTAATTAAACTATATTTATGAAGGATTTTACCAATATATTAAACATTGAACCTGAATGCTGAACCTTTATGCTCTTCATATATCACAGAATTAAGAAGCAGCAGTCAATATGGACCCTTTGTTTATAAAAACACATGGCAAAGCTATTACAGTGTGTGACCTCTCCTTGATGATATCCTTGGTAGTTTGAGGCATTACCTATTTCTATCAGTAAACCAACCGTTCTGTTTGCTTATGTGATGTGAACCACAGCAAACCTGTCAGATCAGTTTCTTCCCCCTTTAGCACTTTCTAATTTCCAGTACCACCTCCCCCTTTAGCATCTGTCACATGTCAAGTCAACACTGGAGTTACCCAGAGTACCTTTTGTCCATCACATCAATTCTGTCATTGTTTTAGCCTAGAGCATTGCTCAACTGAAACGTCATGTTTACTGGCTGTTAGCCTTCTCATGATGACTTTTAGGGCCTGGAGGGAGAAACCAGGCTGAAAGACAGGTTTTTGCCAATCGTTTATTAATTTAACGGATTCTCTCGGAACTGTTCTCTCCTCCTCCTCAGGCAGTAGTTGGGTTTGACAGATTAAGACGTCAGTGTAAGTGTTGTAATTTAAACATAACGATTCATGAACAATTTATTCAAATGAAAAATGTAGATACTGTATTTATAAATGACAAATCAATGTTATTATAATCTAAACAATTTCAGGTGGTAATGCACTGCCTTGTGAAATTTAAAGATTTTAAACAAATTGCGTATTATGTTCAAACACAGTTTTTGTATTACATTCACTGTATACAGAGGGTGTGCCTACAATAGGACATCGCGAGTGGTGAACAATGGGCATCCTTCAATCCCAAAAGTCTAAAACGTAACAGTGGCAAAGGCTATTGTATACAGCGTGTTTCCTACTCTTCACTCTTAGAGGGCGTGCCCAGCATAAGTGTGTGTGAATGTGTGAGCATGTGTGTGGGGGTCAGAAAGGTTTATTCTCCCACTGGGAGGCTGTTAATTCTATGTGTGGTGGAATGCCTTTCTTTCTCATGTAATCAAACCCCTGAGAACCAAACTCAGCTCTTCCTTTTCTGTATGACCTGTCTACAGTTGAGAGCATAGCTAAAAGAAGGACCTACAGGAGAAGTGAGGGGTTGTCGATTCCAGACTGTACCGAGGTCAGTGGGGGTAGTGCTTGTGAAAGGATCATGATGCTTCCTGTTGGAACAGATGTTAAGGCCAGATGATTACTTAGGAGCATTAGCTTAAAAGGTGTAAAGATGATCAGATTGAAGGCTGTTCCTGGAAGGGAAGCTGCTACCTAAAACAAAAAGCTGGTTGATCTAATTGTGCAACTACACAATTCTCTCTGAAATATGACTCTGGAACAAGGTTTATTCTTTTCTGGTCAAAGAGATGAGGTGAAAAGTCATAGGTAAAATGAATCCTCACTTATTGCAGTATGTTAGTATAGGAACTGCCAGCTGACAGAGCTACTGGATCTTGCAATTTTACGTAAAAAACCCAGATCTGATAAAACGGTTTGGTTGAATAATGGTTTTATAATAAAAAACAATATTCAAAGCCTTCAAGAACATTTTGTGAAATCATTAACTAAGCTCAATTTACCCAGATATGAACTTAAATAATGGGGTTAAACTGTCCACTTAAAAGTTATGTTGAATAGAGTTTTTCTGTCATCGACGAAATGAACTAACCTATTATCCGAACTTTAAAAACTGAATTTACCACAACTTTATAGTCATTTGAAAAATAAGACTTATTTATCAGTTACTCTTATATACTGGCTGTTTCTTGAAAACTCCCTTGTCTGTGGTATCTTGGTCAGAAGAGTTAACAATAGATGCCTATTTTTACTCTATGTAAAGCCAGGAACGGATAGTCAATAGAACTGAAAGTACGTGTGAAAGGTTCCAGATTTTCTAAGCATGTTTGTGCTGTAATAGCCTAAAGGTGGTCCGAGTGAATCTCAGTATGTCTATACTGCTTCTATCATACATATATTGGATGTGGGCAAACATAATGTCTATACAGAAGCTGCTTTATCTTGAACAGGGAGGCAGTAGATCTGAGAAACTCAAGTCAGGGCCTAACTGCAATTAACAAGAAGTTACATGTATTTACACGGGTGGACAGTCTGGAAAAATACCACAGCCAAAAATGTTATGGCTGAATCATGATACATGATATTGTAATTATTTTTTGTTTCTTGTTTGAAACTAATTTACATTAGTTAGTTCTTACAGAATTAGTTCAAAATGTACACTACTCATTTTGGATTCAATTGTCAGTGCATTTTATGTTTCATGGGAGGCGGTAATTAGTTACTAATTAAAAGTTATTTAAAGATGTCACTTAAAAAAAAACAATTTTGGAGCATTTTGTTTGGTATTATAAACTTGACCAGGTACAGTGTCATGGCATCAGTAATGTCCTTCAAATGTCTTTATTCGAAAGTGTTTGTGCTTTATGCTTTTAGTGTAATGTGTTCCAAATGTCAGATTCATGTTGGACATACTATGCGAAATGGGTAAGTGCAGGAAAAGTAAAGCCCCGTCTTTCTTTACTGTGATCAAATCATTTTTTCACATGCGCGCGCACACACACACACACACACACACACACACACACACACACACACACACA